>VXCM01004100.1:0-76467 GCA_014773175.1 Lucifuga dentata
CTATTTTTTTTTTTTTTGAATAGTTTATACTGCACATCCACACACAGATTTTATTTTTATTTAAATGTTTACTTGAATAGGGAAACTGATGCAGAGACAGGCCATTCGGAGAATAAACTAATGCTGTATATCACAGCATTTTTAGCCCAGGCTAGTTTGCAAAGTTTGTCCCTAGTTGGGCTTACACAGAGGTATATAATCTGCAGTGCAACATCAAAATGATTATAAAATAAAATATGTACTTATGCAATTGAGCAGGGTATACAATTAAATAAACAAGAAGATGAGCTAAAACTATCTTTCCTCTTGTTGATTTTCTTCACTCAGCAAGCACTGAATGATGAGTGTTACTTCCTGGAGAAATATGAAGAAAACCATTACAACACGTACCGCTCTCAGAAGTACAACTGGTACGTTGGACTGAAGAGAAACGGCACGCCCAAAGCAGGACCAAAGACCCACCAGGGTCAGAAGGCCATCTTTTTTCTGCCGAGACCTGCAGGCAACCTGTGAAACAAGACGACACCAGGAGCCATGAGATGTGCACGCTAGAGGCTTTCCGTGCACGGTATCAGTGCAATGTCATGCTGGGTGCACTTCTACCCCATTTAAGGTTAAGTTACGCTGTTTAGAAGATGAATTCAAGTTCAAATTTAAGAGCAATATTTGGATATACTGTTTGTAGACTGGTTATTCATGTAAACAGCTTATGATAAATATGATCTAGATATGGACACACACACACACACACACCATCTCACTCAAGACTGAAACTGTCTGGTTTGATAAATGAGTGTTCACTTTGACCGCTGGTATGAAATACCACTGGTGGAGACATCAACGGACCATTTTTAACATATAAATACTTTTGCAGTTGATCATGTCTGGTGCAAAGGAAAGCAGCAGAGCAATAAAAATTAAAATGCTGAGCAGCTGGCACGGAATTTAAACCCGAGTAAACAAAGCTTTTCAAAGTTTGACTGCGTCCATATACTGCTGTACAGGGAAGAATAGTAAAGTAATACTTTGCTTATAGAAATTCTCAGAGTCAGGATGAACTGCAGGGATTCAGTGCCTTGCTCGAGGGCACTGCCAACATGAGTCTTCAGAATTTAATCATGTTAGTATTTAATGAGGAATGCTAGGAATCTCAAGATGTCATTTTATGGAACCAGAGCAAATAAAAAGAAACTTAGCTTCTGGTGGTGGTAAGCAGTCATTTTGGAGATGCCATCTTTGTCTATGACGGTCGTGAAAATAGTGAGACATCTGTATGATTTCACGATATTATAAATGCACCAGTCAGCTGACACCTTTCAAGACAGAAAGCTTTATTTCAGTAATCAGCGCAGGTATTATTGTATGGTCTAGAGGAATATCACAGGAGATTCAACAGCTTCATGACGACAAATGTTCAAATGTTAATATATGATTAATTTATATGATTTTTGGGGAATAAGGAAAGATAATAAAGATAGACTCATTATTGATTGTCCCATCCTGGAATACAGGAATCATGTACGTTTTCTGTGGCATTCCTCTGTGACAGTATCACAAACCAACAATTTTATGCTGAAACACATGCTACTGTAACATTATAATAGTTTAGATTTCTTATTGTGAATATTTATTGCTTAATAATTACCACAGTGTAA
Organism: Lucifuga dentata; assembly: GCA_014773175.1. Lineage (NCBI taxonomy): Eukaryota > Metazoa > Chordata > Actinopteri > Ophidiiformes > Bythitidae > Lucifuga > Lucifuga dentata. Next base: position 1,656 of record VXCM01004100.1, read on the forward strand.
TGCTATATGTAGAGATTGTGGTGGTGCAATATTTATACAAGCACAGTAAAGGAGCAAAAAGGTAATGTGATCACCTTTAGACCAAGTAATACATATTGTATAAAGTGTAAACATTTATAAAGTAAAATCTACATTATTATACATGAACTAAATAAATAATTGCTGATTTATTGTATCTATGCTTATTATTTTACCTGAAAAAGTTAAAAAGCCATTTAAATAAAAGTCTACAAATGCTTGCCTGCCTCACTGCATCTGTTTGTTGGTGTGTGCGTGTGTGTGTGCATCTACAAGTAGTTATCATTGCTGGGGTTGCATGTGTGAGTTCATTAATAAATTTCATTCTCCAGATGTTTTCTAGAACACCTTCCACCTTATTACACAAGCATGAACAATAACGAAAGGTGACCACTAGGTGGCAGCATTGCTTTTGGTTTTACATCTACCTGAAAGGCTTCAAGGCCACACTGTTTTTGTCTTATTTATATTTTTAAATCTCTCCAGCTCTTAGTAAAACAAATCATGAATAAAGTTTGTAACTGTACAGAACCACATGTGTTGAGGCAGCTGTAGGTATATTAGTTATAAACTCATAGGATAACATATATAGTTAAATTAGGGAAAGTTCATGCAAATGATAACAACTGTAAAATAACTGCAAAATACTTTTTTCACAAAAGTACATTTTTCACACATTTATTATACCAAATATATTTACGTTAAGAGCTGGAAAAGATTTTGATACCAGCACCACTATGATAGAGTTTCAGTATCAATATTAAAAATATACTTTTTCAATCTCTTAATTTTTATTTTCTACAAAACACCAATAATTTGTTGTATAAAATTAACAAAATTAAATTAAGATTTATGTCAGGAAATATCTGACCAGAACTATTACAGTTTTTGATACTTGGATTTACAGATATAATTTGGCACTTAAAGTATTTAAGTTAAATATAGCATCAATTCTGTGGAAATGCCACTTTGTGAATTAACGTAACATCTGTAATAGCCTTTTAAAAAAATAATATCTTTAACTTTATGTTACCAGTTCATCAAAAGTCTCCATTTTTAAAAGGATGATGCTTCATTTTGCAGCAAAACCCTCAAAAACATTTGCTTTGGTTTTCTGTGAAGACTTGTCTGCTTTCCAGTTCGCTGTAATTGTAACCATGAAGTTGTTACAGTTGATCCCATCACAATGTGGAGAGAGAAAGAGAGAGAGACCTCCACTCACCCTCAGCAACTATTTTCACCACATTTTTGGAAGCAATGGCATTCTTCAACTAATCCACACTTAATGTGTAACGGTTGAAACAGAACATGGCCTGAAACGTTGTTTCAGAGGCGGCTGTGACAGGAAAAAGATCCTGCAGGAAATGCTGGAACGTGGTTTCAGATGTTTGGGAGCATTGGAACTGATTCATGGCTCCAACATGTTCTATATTATTGTGGGATTTAAACATAGTTGGCTGGGAATATTAAAATAGGATTATTGCTTTTCCATGTCGTAAGACTGTGACAAATTTCTATTTCAAATTGAGCAATAGTTTTACAGTTGATCTCCCTCCGTAAAGATCAAATTAGATTATCCAAAAACTATGATCCATTCTTCATAACCTAAACATACATCCAACTATAAACCTACACCTAAACTATATACCTAGTCTCTGCATAAGTGCAGAGACTAGGTATATAGTTTTTTTGTTGCTGAGTAGGAAAATTTTGTTTTTCTGTGTTTTAGTAGGAAAATTACAATCTGAAATTAATAAATTAATTACTATGTTCACTTTAATGAAAATAAACTCACCAGTACTTTTATATGAACATGACATGGGATTAGTATTACTTCATTACTTCATGTATCCTTCAGTAAAACTTCATCAAATGCGTGGTTATCTGATAAAATTCCATATAAAGATTATCTGATCCTGTGTAAATCAGCATCCCCCNCACACACACACACACACACACACACACTTCCTTCGTCTACTGGGCGAAGTTTAAAATACAGTGAAATCATCAATCTGAAATCTTACAGCCTTCATGAGGCTTGTCCAGCATGAAAACACATTTTCTAAGAGGAACCAACAAACCAAATGAGAGAAATCTTTAAAGATAATGAGTTAGATTTGCAATAGGCTCAGAACAAACTTTTTGATCAAATATGAGCCTATAAAATATGTTATATTTTAATTACAGCCAGAGATAGTCTCTGGGATTTGGTCAGCAAATGCAAACACAGACGTTGTTTATCTAGTGCAAAGTGGGTGGGAGGTAAAATTGTGAGACTGTGCAAAAATGATCTTTTTGTATAAAATTCCTCAGTGAATACATAATCTACTGCTATCAAGAAAATACTAGTTTCTGAAAGGCAAGCTAGCTTTCATTTATTTAGCTTCCACTTATGAAGTCCAAATAATTAATTCCCTGTATCCCCTTATAACACAGGATATTGACCACAGACTGTCACACGGTCACAGCTAAATATGATGAAATATGCTGCAGATCCACGCTGAGAATAATGCTGGATTAGTATAATTCTATTTGCAGGATGAGGTCATTGGAAACTATCAATAATGGCAGCTGGAGAGTCAACAAGGAAGCGAACACACAATTTGTTGTAGCTTCAGTAATTGTTCTTTAGCCTATTGAGTCACTTTAGGAAATGTAAGATTACGTATTTGAAATATCAACAATGTTTAAGTGTTTTTGTGTTTGAGAACATGGAATTTATGCCTCAAAGGGCCACAACCACCAGTATTTGGGATTATAGTGACTACGGGTTTATTATCTTATAATAATCCTATAGTTACTGTAGTAACCAATGTTTCACTGCAGTTTTGGACCCTCATAAGTCATTGTTGGGAGTTATGAACTTCACCTTTACACACTTATATGGTGAATGTGGACTTTTCGTAGCTTGTAGTTTTTAATGATCACGCCTGCGCTGTACCATCACCAGCAGATGGCGCTCGCGGCACGTTGGCAGCTGCTTTCAATTAGTTAATGCACAGCTTACAGTTAAAAAAAAAAAAAGTTCTGATCTTATTCTCTGATGTGTTCAAAGAAAAGCAAATATTTTTTAATATCACAGTGTGCCAGCTACAGTCGGCTTTCATTTCTCTTTCATTTTAACAAACGAAATTTAACTTTAAGAAAGCAAATGAGTGATGGAATAAACTGAGACACAGATGTATTAGGTTTGCCATCATAACATTTGACATTGTAATTTGACATATCTGCCCACAAGAGGGTTTTAAGGACATTTAGCTGCATAGGGAAGTATGCAACCACACACACACACACACACACACAATTTGCAAAGAGTTTCGGATGGCCTTGTCAACGGTTTAATTTATACAGAAAAAGCCAGGACACATGGCTGTTAGCTGACAAACACCATTACGCAACCTGCGACCCTTCTGTTACAGGTCAGTATCGTTCTCCCTCTCTCCACCAGGTCACCCTATGAACACACACACACACAAACCTGGCCATGGGCCTGCAGGGCTGTGCAGGGCAGGAAGGGAACCATTCACTGTAAACTGAACAAGGACCAGCTTCCTCTGGGAGTCCCCTAGCCTGACAGCAGCCAAGATCCCTGCAACACAAACCACTCTAGTAGACACAAAGACACACACACACATACACACACAGGAACTGGGACACATTCTCTCATCTGTTACTCTTCTCTCTTTCTTCAATTCCTTCTTTCTTTACTCTCCCGTCCTGTTCGTCTCTCTGTTTCCAGCTTCCATCAGTGTCAGTCAGTCCGTCTGTTTTCTCTTCATCATTTTCTCCCAACATTCCTCTGCTTTCTTTTTGTTTCATTAGTCTGTCTGTTTTTGCTCTGCTTCTGGTCCTACCTCTTCATTTTTCACCACAGTTCTCTTCAGTTCTGTTTTCTCCTGCCAACTTATCTGTTCTTTTACTCTCTTATGCATCCACATGCCTCACCAGATTTTTCTGTCTTTGCAATCCTCTCATTAGGCACTAAAACAGGTTCCTTAAAGGGACACTCCACTCAAAATGTATATTTTGGGGTACACACTCATAGAAAAGACACAGAAAGCTCCAGTCCCCCAGGCACATGCATGTATGCATATATGTGAATGATAAATTTCATAAACCCCCCATGTTAGAAACTCCATCTTGCTCAGCTCTACCCCTCTCCTCTTTCACTCTCATCCTGTTCTGGTGGCCTCATCATGAAAACAGAGATGCTTTGTCAACATTACTGTATGTGTGCTATTCCCTTCACCTTTCGTTGGTACACACACACACACACACACACACACACACACACACACACACACACACACACACATACACACACACACGCAGAAGCGGAAAGAAGGGATGCATATCAGTCAGCTGATCCAACTGGAAATGCTGACACTGGTCTCTCCATCTGCTACTGCTCTTTGAGACAAGAGGGGAGGAAGGCAGAGAGAGCGAGAGAGAGAGAGAGAGAGAGAGAGAGAGAGAGAGAACAGTTTGACAACCGAGAGAATTGCCCGGATGCTTGTGGTTGGCCCTACAGCAACTGTTTTCCTAATAGATGATTTGTGCTGGATGGACACATTCTGCAGGGGCTCCAAACATGCAGCTCACCCTCAGAGTGAGACAGAACGGCATTTGTCAACCAACAAACTCATTTTACTGTTGCAACATAATGTTGCAAAGAGAAACTGATTGCAGCCGCTGTTGCTTCTGGACTGATGTGAAGTTTTATAAAGGAAGAGAAGCTATGATTGATAAACTTTCTGCATTTTTTAAAGTTTGGCAGTGTTGTTGGTGACATGTCAGCTTTTGTTTGGATTTCTCTTGATGGAGAGTGCTGATGGTCAGTGGAGGAAGAAGTCCTCAAATGTTTTCCATACCAGTGATTTAGCATGTGTGAGCCCAATAAATTCAACCTGCATACATGTTACAACCGTTTTTCAAAATATACAACTGGAGTGATAAATTTTAGAATTGTTTTTCCTACCTTCCAGACTGCCAGTAGTTCTGGTACACTATTAAAACCAACTTGTGGAGACTTGAAATCTACTTGAGATGCATAATCCATCACAGCAAACATAATGTCAATTAATTTTTTTTTTTTTTTTTTTTGCCAAAGTTACTTAATTTAACCAGTCCAACACAGAGCTGCACGGAAGAAAATGTATCTCTCCGCCAGGGAATATAGTCCCAGCAAAAAGACTGCTTTTACCAAACAATGAAAATGACCTTGCCTTCACAATTATACATGAGTATTAGCAGGCAAAACATTAAATTTTAAGGTTGGTGTATCATCTGAACATTTGATTTTGCAAGATTAGGGGACTTCAGAAAATAACACAAAAACTAAAATATGGTTATATATTTTGGAAAATGGTTGGCAGTATATATGGGTAGAATTTATTGGGCTCAAATGTGCAAAACTACTGATATGATCCTTTAAAATCTTGATCTGCAGAATAACTAGAAATAACTAGAAATAACTAGAAATAGCCATCAGATAAATATCCAGAATATCTAAAAGAACTACCTCAAAAAGCAAATATAGCTAATATACTTTCTACTCCTGCTGTAGGTGGCGCTCTTTTTTTGCTTGTTCATCCATGGTAACTATTACTACTAATGGTAATGATGTAGTTCTTTGATGTTGTCACTTTCTGTGGACAACATGTCATTTATCCAATGCATGCAGCAGAAACAGAGCAACACAAGCATCCCCGTGGAGTTGGCTTTCTCTTAACCTGCGGAATGTTTTTTTTGGCTAGCTCGATGTTTTGCTTCTTTCACCTGCCACTTGTTTACATTGTCTCTCTGCCACTTCACGCCGGGCAGGTAACACATGATCGGCTTGTTTAAGCTTGTGTGCAGAGAGCTGCTACCTGTTTCATAAAAATGATATTGTTTGGGTTTGTTGGATTGTTGAGCCAAAACAAAGATCAGACAGTAACTGAAAACTCACTGCAGGTTAAAGGAGTCCAGTGTATCACAGCTGGTGTATCGGTAACTGAAGATGTGAGTGCTTGTGGGGTTTTGTTAAGGTTATTTTTCAGGCCTTGAGCCCTGAAAGTTTTAAACAAAAGCCTGAATAGATTTGCTGCTGTGCGAGTCAGCTTCAGGAGACACAAATCGGGGGACTGCAGGGAGCCAATCAGTGCTACAGATAACAGAATGCAGTTTTTTATTGGTCATCAGCAGATCAGCAATGTGTTGCAGCAGTGTGATGTTACATATAAATAGATTAATACTGAAAATTAAGCCTATTGGATGTTCTGTACATGTTCTGTACTTTGCAGAGTCTCTTACTGGCTACTTACAACAGCCATTTTGGGTTTCATGTTCACAATACGCCATATTCCAACTACATGATTTCAGAAATCCCCAAATTGCTGAACCACTCAGTCTACACAACAATCTGTTCTGTAACCTTACGTCTCAATAACGTTGTGGGTGCAAACTGCTCAATGGATTTTGTGCAGGAAAAAAAGAAGAAAATGAGGTATAAAGTAAGTAAGTAAGTAAAATTTATTTATATAGCACCTTTCAATAGCCAATGTCACAAAGTGCTTCACAGTAAAACAAAGAATAAATTCCATAAAACAAACTAAAATAAACAGAAAGGCAACAGACAGGAATAAAGTGCAGACATGTCATCAAATCCAATAAGAATACTGGCAGAAACAGACAACAAAATGACAAATAACTGTTAGGATAAAAATGTATCTTCTAAATCACAATTACATCTACAAATGTCATAAAAACTGGAAGTGTTGGAGGCGAATAGATGGAGTGATCATCTTCCCTGTCACACCTACACTCAGTACCAGTTATACACACACAGATGCACACACTCACACATTCATTCACACACACTCTGCCCCAGTGTTTAACACTTTATGAGTGTGACTTTCTTAATCACTGCCTGTGCTTCCGCAAATATGGGAGAACTGTCATCCATTGTTTTATCCAAGAAAGCACACAAGTACACACAGACACACACACCTTGTCTCACCCGGAAGCTGGCCTGTCTTCTCAGCTGTGATGTCTCACATACACAAATACACTCTCACACACAGACCAACTGCAGTGATGACGCTTGTGAGGATCAAAAATATCCTGAATGGAGCCGTTATCTCTTTCTGCTCCTTTTATCCCTTTCACATCTTGGGAAAGTATTAATGACAGTTATACTGCAGCCTGACACTGGAGATATTACTTTACAGTACACACGTACACATATACTATGTGCCATACTTTGACCCTGAAATACACATGGCGGCTGATGTCTTGACACTTCCCATATTACTCAGCAGCCTGAGGAAACAGCGGCACTTCCTTCCGCTGAGAACGGCTTTTATTAGGAATCTGTGATGTTTTATGCTTCCTGTTGACGTTCAGACTGAGGGAGGGGCTCTGGCGTTTGATTGTTAAAGCATTACTCACGTCTATCAGAACAGTAATAAAGAAATGACAACGTCACGAGGCTCAATGCAAGGAAATCTATCCTCATGCCCCTGATTTTCAAGTAAGTGGTGATGATGATGCTGATGATGGTGACAATGTTGATGAAGATGAACCAGGCTTTTAATCACAAAGGGGAAAATAAAGGTGATGTAGGTCATATTATTGTGGCTTAATATTGCATTAAAACAGAAATCCTTTCTACTGCCTGAATACATATTAAACAAAAACACCCCAGATATGATTCAGCCACTTTATCACATTGTAATTTAACTCATATTGAGTCTCCAAACCCAAATTGTTAAAACTAATTATTTTTGAAAGAGTGGAGCTACATATAGTGCAGCTAAAGACAAATTGGGTAGTCACATGACATATCGTGACTTTTAAAAATCAGGGTCACTCATTACAGCTCATACCTCCACCAAGGCTGGTTGTTTTAATAAAATCCTGGCCGAAATAGAAAGATCTTTTTTTTGTTTTTTAATTGGTGAATTACTTTTGAAGAAATTGACAAAAACATTGAAAATGACACATCTTGTATTGTTAGGATTTTTTTTTTTTTTTTTTTTTTTTTTTTTTTTTTTTTTTTAATTCTTGCATTTGTCTCTGGATCCAGATCATTGCCAAAATTTGATTCCTTCTTCTGTGGACCATAAATCAAACTTCCACCAAGTTTCATCAAAATCGGTTTATATACACCAAACACATTATAATATACTATATACTAGCCGCATCACATTCCTGAGCCTGATATGCTCCAGACCCAAAATCTGAGCTCATCCAGAGTGTTTCCACTGTTGATATTTCCACATCCATGTTTTTGGTTTTGGGGTAGTGAAAAATTAGATTTTTTTTTTTTTTTTTTTTTTTNAAAAAAAAAAAAATGTTTTTCAAATGTACAAACAGTAACAGAGAATTCACTCACGCTGTTAAAAAAGAGCTGTGAGTACTCTGTCTTGTCAAACATGTGATGCACACAGCATCACCGTGTCCTCTTATGATTTCCCTGGAAGTCGTCATGGAATAATTTCTATTCTGGAATTGAATACGCAAACAAAGCCATTCCACCCACTCCACTCAGCGTTACTACCCCATTTCTGGAAAAGAGAGGTTCAACTTTAAACGCTTATCTCTTCCTCTTCCCCTTCCCCTTCCTGTCATTCAGAACATGAGAATTAAAAGAGAGGAAAAATAGCTCTCTAAACAAACTGAGGGCCTATTTAAGGAAAATACCTCACATTCCACACATCCCAGATATCTCATACTCCGACTGCGGCCGTGACCATGTCAGCACACGAGACTGTAGCTTCCTCTCCTTCTCTTTCAGTTTTACTGTACCCACTCCTCCTTTTATGTTGTCACCGCTTCCTTTCCTTTCTGTTTTTGGAAACATCCTCCTTTTGTGCCCAGACCAGAAGAGTAGCTATAACTGTTCCCTCCATCTCCAAAAGGAATGTTTAAAAGCAAGCGGGCCCTTTTGATGAGAACCATTGTCTCCTGACCGCAGCAGGTGAGGAGGTGGTGGAGGGGGTAGGGGGNGGGGGCGAGGGTGTAGGAGTTAAAAAGCAGGAACAAATGGAAAGGTGAGCAAATAGGAAAGGGCACGAAGGGAGAGAGAGCGAGAGAGAGATGTTGATGATGACAGAAAGTCTGGGAAAGAGGAGAGAAATGGAAAGAAGAACAGCTGTGCATAACTCTACCTCCTACAGACTGAATGTTCATTGTGCCTCACACACATGCGCACGCACACACACACACACACACACACACACACACACACACACACACACACACACTGATCTACATTGCTGACACATCCACACTAATCATCAAATTCAAAGCTCAGTTTATGTGTCAAATGTTTTTACACCATATATTTATAGATAATCTTCTTGATCAACAAATACCTGAACAATAGGAAAACACTTGAATCACTTCTGGTCGTGTGTAAACAGCATGTCTGTGGTCACACGTCAGGAACACAGCAGCAGCATTTTTAAAAGCTTTGGTAAGTGTTTGGAATAACAATTCAATATCAAGGCTGGTTTGGAATGGAAGGCAGAAATAAAGAAAATAATCATATGTTTTCAGTTGTATGTCACTTCATGTGTAGATTCCCTCCATCTTTTCATTATTTTTAATATGATAATGACAGTAATTTACAGAGAGAAGCAGTAACTTAATCATAGCAATGTTAGGTATTGGTGAACTTCTGTTTAAAACTGTGTGTTTACTCCCTTTTTTAATTTAATTTTTTAAATTTTTTTTTAATATTTTTAATTTAATTTAATTTTTAATTTAGGTCAGTTTAACTCCTTAGTACACTCTCTGGCAGAGGTGGGTAGTAATATTACGTTTATATTACGTTACTTTACATTTACTTGAGTAACTTTTTCACAAAATTGTACTTTACTGAGGAGTTTTATTGCAGGATACTTTGAACTCATACTTGAGTATATTTATGAAGAAAAAAATATACTTTTACNTTATTGCAGGATACTTTGAACTCATACTTGAGTATATTTATGAAGAAAAAAATATACTTTTACTCCATTACATTTAGTCGCACTCTTTGCGTTACTTTTGATTTCAGCCATTTTAATTCAGTCATGTTCAGTTTTTCTCTCATCGTCAGACACTACACTGTCTGCTTCAGCTCCAAAGTATGGTCCATGGTTCCATGGTTTCACCCAGAACAGAACAGTCATGGTAGAATCAACAGCGGGAGGTTTAGAAGAGGCACATCCCTGGCTACACATTCAAATGCTGTTTTCTTTTTAGTCTACCAAAACCAACAGCTACATAATGTTTTACATTATGTGTCAAATTTTTGTGTAGCTAAAAATGTGACATTTAGCTTCTAAAAACTCAACATGGAACTTGAGGAAATGTGTCGGTAAGCTGCAACGTTACCTACTTAACTAGCTGCTGCTGCTGCTAATGCTAACTCAAGTTTTCCTGTTCTATTCTGAGTAAATTCATGAAGTTAACCTAGCTAACTGTCTTGGGGCCAGGCCAGAATTGTCATGATTTGTTATGTGGTAAATATTTGATTTATACTGTCTACTGTTTCTTTATATGATATGATTTGGATTGTATTAGAAGCTACATATGGCTACTTTACATGTTTTTTCCTCAGAGGAGCACTTTATAGCTTGTTGATTATTCAAAAGAATAAGCCTGACCAAAGTTACTCACTACTCAAGCATTCTTTTTATAGATACTTTCTTACTCTCACTCAAGTAATTATTTTGATGACTACTCTTACTTATAATTGAGTCACTATTATCATAAAGTAACATTACTTATACTTGATTAAGGTTTCTGGCCACTCTACCCTCTGGTCAAATGAAAAGTCAATGTAGTAATTTTTGGTGGGAAATTTTTTCAAAGATATACAAAAATAAGGGGCAGTTTGTGGCTTCTCTGAAGGTAAGAAAACCAGCACACTTAAGGTCAAATGATATTTTCCGCAAATGCGGGGGCGTGGAGGTCTGCTTGGGTCCGAGTGACGTCAATTTTGTCAGCTGCTTATGTCAGAGGCTTTCATATGATATTCATCATGCATAGTTAATGTAAAGTATAATCCCGGCCTAACAATTGTGAAACAGTAGAAAAATGGTTGTTTAGAAAAATGGGCAACATGTGAAAACTCTGTTTTCACATGTTGCCCTTTTCAAGCTGAATAAATTCCAGCTATGTTTTACTGCAAACACCACTTTGAAAATGGAGATAAAGTTTTTGCCACCTGACACCTTAACACACACCATAGACTGAAAATATCTCCCTGACAGATTATGATTTACAAGTACACAAAGTTTTTGATATACTGTATACTCCACATAGACAAATAGATAGCAGAACAATTACCAAAGGGACACTAAAAAAGCATTTTTCATTTCAGTGCAGCATTAAAGCGACAGCTGCAAGTGATCACGATTCAAAGTGCTGCTCCTGGGTGAGAGACAGATGCTGCCAGCGAGGTTTAATGTTTGATTTATAAGGCAACAGCTTCAAGCACCATCAACATTGTTTTAAGCCTCATGCTGCTGGCCGACGTTCCTGCCCCGGGCTCATCTAAGGCAGATCTGACAGGGACAACAGGAGGAGGAAAGCTCTCTTTTTCCACTCCTCTTAATTATTTTCAGACTCCCTCTGTTCTGGCCTTTTCACTGCTCTCCCCTCCCAGAGATTTTGTCTGTGTAACTTGACAAAAATGAAAACCAAGAGCTGACCTCTGGAAATAGTGCTTCTCTAACTCTAACATAACAGTAGGAGGGTAAACATTTCCCCCAAAAACAAGCAGCAGACAGGACAGAATTCAAAGTTTCATAAGCAGCTGTGACACTCTTTTATGACACATAATATTCTTTTCAGACAGATGAACTGAATATATTCACAAATTCCTGACTGCATTTGAAGACAGCTGCTTTGGTTTGTGCAAAGCTCAATGGAGTTTTCTCATAAACACAGACACTCAGCAAAGCACATTATGCACATCTTTAAGGTCAAACAAACACTTTCAGTGATTTCCTACCCTATGAAACTATACAAAATACAGTAATATATAATAATATATAATAGTTACTCAGCCTTATAAAGTCACAGTCGTTTAAGTTTTTTAATAAACGCAGGTCTTCTTTTGGGACCATATTCCCTGGTGGAGACAGAGCTTTGTATTGCGCTTAAACGCTAAAATTACGTAATTTTGAAAAAAACCTGAACACACGTCTTGTTCACGATGATGGATTACCTATCCCAAGAACATTTCAAGATCAACAAGTTGATTTTAATAGCGTACCAGAATGAACTGAAACCAATGGCAGACTGGAAGGTAGGAAAACAAATTTTAATTCGCCGTTCCAGTAGTATGCTTTGGGAAATGATTGTCAGTAATGTTACATGTATGAAAATTGAATATATTAGGCTCAAACATGAAAAATGGCCAGTATGGTCCTTTAATGTTGACATTAGAGATCAGCGGGTAACCTGCGTTCATTGTGGTGACCTGAAAGCACCAGTCAGAGCGCCTTCCAGAAACGAGAGGAGAGACATCAGGGCACACAAATAAAAACACCAGGTTGACAACCTTTAACAGTTCATTTTAGTTCATGCAGATCTATATCAGGTTTCATTTCCTCTGAGCTGGTAGCAGTCCAAGAGTGGAGGAAGCGATTTAAAGGGGAATGTCATCAATTCAGGAATTTGTAAATGTTATTTCAGTGGTCTCAAAAATATTTGTTAAAAATGAAAAACTCTTCTGAGCCAAGAGATTACAGTCCTAAAGATAAAGATAAGACTCCAACATGTTTTGAGTCAAAGTCACTCCGGGTTTTTCTTTTTTCTTTTTTTTTTGAGACCATCGGAGTATTTTATGATTCATCATTCATTCTGGTACGAGCTCAACCTTTGGTAAATAATATTTTAAAACATTTATTTGAATGTTATATATTATAGATAGAGGAAAGTAAGTAACGGATCACAGAGAAATAAGGTAATAACTTGACATTAAATTCCCTTCCTGTAACTGTCTAAACATTCTTCAAATAAATAAATCCCAGCAGCTATTCTGCAGGGTTTGTCATGTGAAGTTGGAGGTATAATGAGACAGCAGAGCACCACCACTTGTTGTGATACGGGTGGTGTAAAGGTTAATTGACAGGGTTTGTATCTGAATAGTTGCTGGTTTGCCTGCTGGGAAAACCAGAATGAACCGAAATGTGAAAAAATCTTTCAAATTCCCTCAACTATTGAATTGCACATGGATTTAAGGCTGCATTAGAACAGATTTTATATAAGCAGAGCAGCGACTTTTTCAGACCATATCAGCAAAAAAATAAAAAAAAACTTCACTGGAAAAACACTGGTTAGAAAATATGTTGCCTTTCACTGATAATACACCTCTGAGGGGACGATTTAGCAAGAAAACACAGCAATGCACACTCACATTATGCTTTTGCATACAGTTACAAACACACAACCACAATTGTCATGAAAGGTTGATAATTTGTACTGATATTTTTTTTCATGTGTGTTACAGGAGAGAAGACTTTTTGAGAAATATATATCTAAATGGTCATTCCACTATTCATTCTGTGACTCTCTCTCTCTCTCACTCAAAAACACAAACATTGCTACACCACACACACACACACACACACACACACACACACACACAACCCTGTAGTGGCCCAAGGCGCACAGTGTACAGTTACATGCAGGAAGCGGAGGTATGACATCATTCTTATCATTTCCTCTGGGGGAGAGAGAGAGAGAGAGGGAGCAAGAGAGAGGGAGAGAGAGAGAGAGAGAGAGAGATTTGATGAGGTGTCAAGAATAATTCTCACATCACTTTGCAAAATATGATGAATGGACTGTTTACCTCATACACAATTGTTGCATTTAGGTTGTTTCTCTCTCTCTCTCTCTCTCTCTCTCTCTCTCTCACACACACACACACACACACACACACACACACACACACACACACACCATGCTAAGACTGACTTTATATGGTTTGCGATAAAAGGAGAGCATTCTGAAAACGAATCAGTGCGGTTGGTGTAATAATCTCAGTTCTCTGTAAGGAGGTCACTGTGAGGAAATAAACAGTCTGCTGGCTTTTATTAGTCACACATGACCAAGAATCATGATCAGGACTGACAGAACCCTGGGATCCAACACTTGCCTCCTGGATGACAAATGTTGCTCATACTAGAAAGTGATATTTGGAGTATTTTGCCATTATCCTGCAAAAACTTCAACTTTGCAAGTCATTTAGTTTTATAATTGGGCCTTAAAATGTTTTCTTTCTTCAGATGGTGAAGTACCAGGATTTTGATGTAATTTGAATCAATTTAAACATAATATTAAATGTTGGCAACATTTCTTAGAGTATATGTTATAGAATCATAATTTTGTTGATCATATTAAGCAAAAATTATGGGTACAATTACATTCTGTGTTTATATATGTACTTCAAATAACTATGACTTTGCTGTAAAACCATACAACTCTTACCAGAGGTACTGAAACACAAGTATTAGGGGTCGACATACTAAAATTAGGGGCCCATATATTAAATTTCATCCGTGTCAAGAGTCCAGGAAGGGTGGATTAAATTAATCATAAAAACATGGGGGGGAAAAAAACAACATTTAAATTTTTATTCATAATGTCAGAAAATAAACTTCAGTCCCATAAATTTGGTTTTATGACTTTAAACTGTGTGTTTTAAAGGCTTGACAACTGTTATGTAATAAATATCTACACTTAACCTTTACCTGGCAGCACATTAAAAGTATAAAAATATCTTTGATTAACGTCATTTGGGCGGCAACTGACAAAAAAAAAAACCAAAAAAAAAAAAAAAAAANGTGTGTGTGTGTGTGTGTGTGTGTGTGTGTGTGTGTGTGTGTGTGTGTGTGTGTGTGTGTTTAAATCAGACACAATGAGAGGAAATCATTGTACAACAGTAACTCAGGCCAACTCCTTTATCAGACTTGATCAGGAAAAAGACAAAGAAACTGGTCAATGCAAGCAAAGTTCCAGACACAAAAATCTGCCTGTAGAATGTACTTCAGTCCTTAATTTGGATGATTTAATTTTATTTTCCTCTATACAGTATTTTTATATTTTAATTTTCACCTTTTCTTCTGACTGCTTCACATGTGAGTAAAAAAGAAAAAAAAAGAAAAAAAGAAATGTACTGTACTCATAATCACCATGTCCCATGTTTGATTCCAGCTAAGGACCTTTATTACATCAGTCCTCTTTCTCCCTCTACATACTGTCCCATCTGCAACAGAGTCTAAAATGCCTTTTTAAAACATCCATTTCAATTTTAAATAATACATCATGGGGTCATGGTGGACTGAGCAGTGAGACGCAGTTCTGTTACTAAAAGAACACAGGTTTGATTCTGTAACAGCAAATGTGGATGCAGATGAACCTTTTTATGGTATAAACATACAAAACCTAAAGACTCAGCTAAAAATAAAATAAGCATTTCAAGTATTTACATTCTGTTTTCAAAATTAATGTTAAAGATTTATAAATAGGTTAAGACCACAAATATTTCAGTTCCACAGAATTGGCTTTCGCTGAGGCTTAATCCTGTTCAGATCTCATTTTGAAGGACATGAACAGGAGTCAGATGTCACAAGGTGGCATTGGTCTATAAATGGATCCAGGTCTATTTATAGATTAATGGATGGAGGCTGTAACTCCCTTTAATGTAAGTGCAGCGTGATGACATAACAAGAACGAACGTCTGACTGTGGAGTCCTTCAAAACTGATGATTTCAAATGCTGCACATAATTGAGGGGAATTTGAGGATTTACACTCTCTCTTGACCCAAATTCAATCCAGCAGCTGGTTGAAGAGGTGGAATGTGAAAGTGGTGATGGAAATGTTTTTGCAGCCGTCACTGATCCATCTTCCTCTTTATGGAAAATTTAAGGTTAATTGTATTTTCCTTAATGTAACACTTTGTACTCTTTGTACTTGTTTTACTTTGACGACAGAAACACGTTTACGAATCATTTTTCTTTTTTTGTTCTTAATTTTTAAGCAAAAAAAAAGTCTCAGTTTGGTTATATTTTCTGTGAGATGCATACATGAGTGAGTGAGAACGAGAGAGAGAGAGAGAGAGAGAGAGAGAGAGAGAGAGAGTGTTTTACTAAATATAGCTTTGTTTCCCTGGTAACACCTGAGGATCACACTAATACCCTCAGCACATCCTCTGCCATGATTTCCACCATTTTTATACAATGAAAATTTCATATTTCTTAACCAGCACAGCAAACCTTTGTGAATGGCCACCTGCGTCTGGAAAGACTTAAAGCCATTACATCCCTCTTTCACCCACCTCTCTCTCTCTCTCTCTCTCTCGCTCTCTCTCTCTCTCTCTCTCTCTCTTTCACACACTCGAACAGACGTACACAAACACAAATACAACAACATACACACACTCCCTTTCGCCTCCCAGCATGCATCTGTGATCACATACAGTCAGATACGCTCCAGAGGGGATGCGTGGAAAAGAGATCCATTATTTTAGCTTCTGCCTGCCGCTTTTGTGTGCAGCTCAGCGGCTGAAAGGGAGCGATCAGCCAACCATAACAATCCATAATGGCTTTTCTGCCTCATCCACAAGTCTAGAAGCGTGCCTCCGGTCGGGGCTATCCCCATATGCCCCCCTCCCTCCCTCCCTCCCTCCCTCCCCCAGGTCCAGCTCCTGCCACCCCCTGATGTGTATGTGATGTGTGTGTGCGTGTGTGTGTGTGTGTGTGTGTACGGGAATTCAAGGCCATGGCTGTGAATGCGACAGCGGAAGACCCTATTGAAAAGAAGTGGAGTCAGCCAGTGCAACCAGGGGCCCCTGAGCCTGTCTGATCACGCAACAACGGGGGCACAAGGCACGGGATTGGTGCAGAGCCGACCGGCTGGACGTNCTGATCACGCAACAACGGGGGCACAAGGCACGGGATTGGTGCAGAGCCGACCGGCTGGACGTTCCACGGATCAGTCTGTCTTCTTGTAGCTTCATCCACAGTAAACAGTATCATCAAAGACTTTATTTCTGGAAAGTCATAAAATCAGTGAAAATCCACTAAATCCAGCCTGAATAGACCAAAATGCAACACAGCCATAAGACATGTTTTGAGTTAAAGTTTCAACTGTTACTTTTTTCTTAAGTGGAAAAATTCAGAGAATGTAAGGGATCACTAAATCGGAAGTGGATGAGGCAGGTTGAGGGGAAATTGCATTAGAAATTGCAGCTGTATATTTAGAGTAGAATGTAATTCTACTCTAAATATACAGCTGGAGACTCGAATACACAGCATGTTTTTATCTTTAGGCCAAATCCAAAAGCTCACAAGCAAATGTCAGTCACAGATATCAGCTTTAGTTCGGTAAGTAACAGCATAAATTATGAAACGTGTTCCTCCTCCCATGAGTTTTCGCTTGAGAGCTGTCGAAAACAAAACAGCTTCCAGAAAAAGCAGAGGATGAAATATCAATTAGGTATGATTAAAACCCTTACTCTAACCTTATTACCCCAAATACCTGTCTAATTTTAACAAAAAAAAAAAAAAAAAAAANAAAAAAAAAAAAAAAAAAAAAATTCAACAAAACAGGTGTCAAAGGTCATATGAAATATAGAGCCATACAGCTTTTTATAGATTTTAACTTTAACACTAAACTGTACGTTTTTGGTGAATATCAAAAAAAAAAAAAAAAAAAANAAAAAAAAAAAAAAAAAAAAGGAACATGCAAATATGGTGTCTAAGCATGATAATTTTACTATAATGTAGATTTAATTCAGTTGCATACATCAAAGTTTTTACTTTGAAAGTCTCAGAGAAATTAATTTTAATATTTTTATTATAGTGAAAATCTGAATGACTGCAAAGATCCCAAATATGGCGGGATCAATTTTGGGAAAATGTGTCTGAGGATTTAATATTTGACGAACTGTAAGCATCATATGGCTTCAACAAAATGCTGACATAAGCAGATTTAGAACAGACATGTCATGAATTCAGAAACAAATGATTTGTTCCCCAATTTTACAGGAACATAATGTGAAAATCAGGAGTTTAAGAAGTTAAAAGACAGGGAATCAGCTTCATTGATGTATTTAATATTGTGACTTTTAAAAAGGATGATGCAGGCTGCAGCTTTGGACTGTAAACGTCTCAACATTTTTGGGCAGGAAATCATCTGAGGGTGATTTCCAGCAGCTCCTCATCATCCTTAACTATTAATCACAGCCATGAATTAAAAGTCGTGTTTTACAGCAGATTCAGTGTTTAGGTAAGTGCTGCTTTTGTTGCTCTCCCCCGATGACTCCCAGGGGAACAGCATCCATTTTATGAAGGACAGGAGCTACAAAAGAAAGGCAAAATGACGGAGGGGGGAAAAGAAATAGGAAGGAGAGAAGGACTGAGAGGAAGAGGATTTATACATTAGGAGGAACAGGGTGGGGAAGATGGAGAAGTAGAAAACGAGATGAGAAAAGGAAAATAAGTGGAGATGAGAGGAGGGAGGAAAGGAGAGGAGATGGAGAAAAAGAGAGGGAAATCAAATAGCCATCCGGTGATCATTTTACAGGCTGAGGGGAAGTGTTCCTGGAGAGGGGAAGGAGCCAGACAAATAACTGAATGAGAGGCTAAGTGGGTGGCAGCACTGGCCTATTAGAGCTACTGGCCTTCATCAGGCCTGCAGGTAGACGGCAGAAGTTACAGAGTGAGAGATGTACAGACAGAAATGCCAGCAGAAAGTGAGAAACACGCATGGTGCTACTGTTCAGATAAAAAAAAAAGAGGAGTTTCAGACAGATTAATTCACAATAATTGATAATAAAACAGCTTTGGAAACTGTTTTGAGTTGGACTATGGATCTTTGCTTTAATATTTGGCCACTGTGGGATTTAAAATATACAAGTATAGATGTAGGAACTTTGGAACACAAACCAGAGCTGCAGAAGAAAAGGACTAAATATTTGTTTTGAGTGAATTTCAAAGGAAGTTAGGCAGAATGATTCTACCTCTGAATTTTGACGTCATATTAAATCTCATATATGAAGCACTCGTGTGTTGTTAAAATGCTCCTGCACCACCATCAGCAAGAGATGCAACTTCTGCTTCTGATGCTGCATTTCCTCCACCAATCAGTGCATTTACATACCATACTCTCATTTTTGTCTGCACTTTGATTAAGGTAAAATGTGGAGTAAGACCTATACATGGATAGAAGTAATAGAATTTCATGAATGTAATAGGGTAATATGATATAATAATAGAATGTGAAATTTCCCTTACAGGAAATAGAAGTTGGCAAACACCCGTCGACAGCAACAAAAATGGTGGATCACATTTTTGTTTGCAAATACTCCTAGCTGTGAGAGCATTTTTACAAATCCAGAACAGACTTCTTCCTGTATGTTAACAATAATTACGTGCAAGATGACGGGCATGTGTTTTAAATTTTTAAAAAATCTGTTTTGGCCATTTAGCGTGATTGAGCAGAGACTCAAAAATGGACGTCCCCATCAAACCAAGGTGGTTTTTGGTGCATTTTTACCACCTTCGACCCCTGACTTCACTGGGTGTTTGGAGGTGCACCAGCACCTTCTCGCGGCCAAAACGACACCCAGTTTTCCAACCAAGAGCTGGCTATTTGTTATAGAAATCCATGCTACAAGGCACCAGCTCTGACACTGGAACCATGACGATGGAAAAGCTAGCAGTGAGGCGAAGGGTTAGGAGGAAAGCAGGAAAAAAACAGAAGATGAATAAAGACAGGTGTTCATTTGTTATCAAATGTACAATCCCTCTAAGCATGGCTGAATAACACTCCAAATGATCATTTCTGTCTCCTTCTGATTATGCGGTTCCCCACATCCCTTCTATCCCCTCTTAGGTTTTCACTTCCACGTTGCCAGAAATGACCACAATGTTGCTTTAACCCCATCAACAATCCCCATCATCCTGTCAAAAGCATGTTAAGGTCTGATTCTTCTGAACAAAGTCCAGATCTCACATAACTCTCCCAGAAGACTGAAATCAGATGAAACCAAACGAAGTGTGATGACGATGGTGAGAAAACTGAGCATCAGGTGTCCCTGTCTCTCCTCTGTCTGCCCCAAAACACACATACCTCACTTTCTCTGTCTCTCTCTCTCTCTCTCACACACACACACAAAAACACACACACACACACACACACACACACACACACACAGGAAAGTGAGTGAGAGATGCTGAAGAGCATTTGGTTTCAATGTATTTGGTTTGGTTTCAATTCAGAAACAGATCCCATAAACTTCTGGTGAGAATGGAATCGAGAAAGTGCTTTTTATGTCTAGATCACAAAGGTGATCCAGAACTATCCAGAACTTTGTCTGCAGGCTGAAGTTTTGTCCACCTGTCTGTCTGTCAGATTTTCCAGAAACTGTTGGGTTGTGACTTGTTGTGTTGCTGCTATGAAACTCACTTGGCTCTTTAATAACCATGAAGCCATAAATCCAAACAAGAAAAAGTCCAAAATCAAATTTATAAGGTGTGAGTGTATTGGTTTGTCATTCTACCTGATGACCCTTTCCTTGTTCATGCACGTGTGTTGGCGTGTGTGAGTGTGTGTGCATGCGTGTAAGTCCTGGAAGGCCCCTGGTATCCAGCAGAGGAATGCAGCAGTCTCTTGAAAAGTAGTTATCGGCTAATGAGAATTCCACTTGGAGCAGGAAGGAAGGGCTTAGAATGCGTGTCCCTCAGCGAATTGGAGCGAATGTTAATCACGATGCCTTTAGTGCACGCGCCCACACACATGCATGCACACACAACAGTCTAGACCGAGCGGAGAGCTGCGGAGCCTGACACATGAATGGACAGAGGGGCGGAGGGGGTAAGAGAGAAAGATGAGGAGGAGCAGAGAGGAAGGAGAGGATGTTTTTAAAAACGAGGCTCGGTGTTGTCTTCGTGGTTTGGAACTAATTGGTTTCAGATGAAAATCAGCGCGCGCAGGCTTGAGAAAGCCTTAATGGTCTCCGCTTTGCACTCCGTCTCCCTTTCACGAATCACCTTCTTCCTCTTGCTCTCTGTCTCTCTTTCTTCACTCTGTCTTCTCTTGCTGGCTTGTTGTTCCTGCCCTCTTCTATTCCCCCGATCAGCCAATTAATCAGACTCCATCTAGTTTATTTACTGTGTCATGGAGGTCAACGTAAGAGCTGTATTAAAGTAAAAAAAAGCCACAAAGAACAACAAAAAATATATTTAAAAGGAAAAACAGTACAGTTTGTATTTCCTCCTTCTCTCTCTCCTTCGTTCTCTCCTTTTCTCCCTCTTTCGCTCTGTTTTGCCATGAAGGACACCAAGCCTCTGGAGATCCCTTCCCTCAGGAAGAAAGAGTGCGTCCCCCTCCCTCCTTTTTTTCATAACCTATTATTTATGTCTGACAGACCTCCTCCAGACAAATGGCTGCCATATGGAGAAAGAGGACAGCAAAGGCAGAGAAAAAGGAAGGAAGGAAGGAAAAACTCTCCCTCTCCCCGTGTCCTCTCCTCTGGCATTCTCCTTATGAGTTTCTTCTCGAGGTTTTGAAATTTCAATCAGTTTTTCAGCAGTCTATGTGGGCTGTGTTAATATTTCCTGTTAGACGGGTTTGCGTCTCGTGCCTCCCTGATGGCAGTATGTCTGAGCTGTATGCTGTCTCATTGAGCTGATGGAGATATCAATCCTGCCTCATTGTAAAGAGATGTACAGTTTCTGTGGGCTGTAAACCATGACAGCACTCACACCGTCTCCACAGGGACGCATTTTTCTGCCATAGACACAAGAAGCCTTAAAAAGGATGAAATGTTGTGTGTAAAGGGATGTTTTTACATAAGGTGGTGTGAGTTATTCATATTAACAATGTGAATCCTGTAAATCAGAGATCGTCCTGCCTGCCGGTAGCTTGACGGACAAAACTGAACAGCAGCAAACAGTGGTTTTATCTGTCAGGTCAGCCTAGACTCGCAGGGTCACGGCGGTCTGGTACACATATAGACAAACTCATTCACCCTAACATTCACACCGATGACAATTTAGAGTTTCCAACCTGGAATTTTTTGGAGTTGGAGGTAACCCGAGCACCTGGAGAAAACCCACACAGACATGACGAGAACATGCAAACTCCACACAGAAAGGCCCCCATTCGGATTCAAACCCAGCCACCGCGTTACCCCAGCAGTGACCTGCTGGACAAAAATGGGGAGTAAACGATTGGATTTGAGATTGGCAGCATCTACTAGCATTTACACTGAATCCAAGCTGATTTCTATGAAAATATTCTCTATTGCTTAAAGGCATGAAACAAAGATTGTTTTTCTGCTGGTCTAATTATACAGGGTTAACTTCATTCTCTTTAGAACTGGGGACAATGTGGTTTGTGAGAAATGTGGACTGTGGATGTGGAGAAACACAATATGCAAGACAATGCATTTAATGATAGCAGAAGGACAAACTCCAGGTGTATCACATTCACCCCATCATACACGACATTCAAAGAAATGAAAAGTTAAAAGGTGCCAAGGTTTGTGAACACAACATAAAACTAGAAGGGCGCTCATTAGAGGTCATACCTCCGCCAAGCCACAAACAAGCCTGGACAAATTTTGACTCATTCTATCAATATACTGGCCAAAAAAGAAAGAAAAGACTATAATAACAACAAACTTTAAGTTAAATGTATCCAGATCTCTACCAAATTGAAGCGATTGATAGTCCATATGGGATTAAAAATTCCTGAGAAGAAATTTAAAAAAAAATAAATAAAAATACCCCAAATTGCTTGATGTCAAGGAGTTTCAAAAATTCCTGAATCCATCCCTGAGTCTGGATCCACTCCAAAATGTAATGTTCCCTGGAACACGCCTCACCCTTCAACCAAGTTAAGTCAAAATCAATTCAGAACTTTTTGAGTAACGAACAAACAAATAAACAAACAGATATGGGTGAAACATCCTCATTGTTGGAATTAATTACAGAGAAAGGAAAGAATTTAGAAGTTTTGATAACATTGAAGAAACATTAAAAAAAACATCATTTTTCTAGTGAATTACAGTATATTGATATATTCATCTGGTCATATTGAGGTTGTGTTGAATATTGTGTATTGGTTCATTTCAGTTAAGTTTCTTCCTGATCACAGAAATATGAAACCTAAAAAACATAGTAGTAATCACAGAAAACTATGAAAAAGAAGCAATTTATATAACAATTCCTGTAAAGACCTAATGTATCCCACACTGTTGAAATTGTATTGAGAGGCTTTCCACCCGACAACATTTCTGAGTCATATCCTGAATACTTATCAGATTAAAATGTAAAGATATTAATTATTGGCACTTCCTGTATTGGTCGGTTCAAACAATCATTTGGTATGAACCCTTTAAAAACCGCATGCGTCACTGGTTCAATCTATGCAACATATGACATCTCTGCATCAAGTCCTTTCTCTTTTTTTTAAACCACTCTTCCTTTCCTGTTTTTACATTTGTCTTTCTGCAAGTTATTCCTTCTGCCTCTTCTTCACTGCGCTCTGGAGTCGTTCTTCCTGTCAGAATAAAAGTGTCTCTCTCATGTCTGGTCCCTAAGGGAGCAGCTGGCCGGCTAATCCCCTACGGGGCCTTCTCCTCCTCCACTACCCTACCCTACCCCTCCTCCCCGAATCTCCCTTCCTTCCTTCCTTCCTTCCTCCCTCCATCTCTCATGTAATAGCTCCCTTGTTCCCGCCGGACAAAACAGTGTGGCCTCTCTCTCTCTCTCTCTCTCTCTCTCTCTCTCTCTCTCTCTCTCTCNCCCCCCACCTCATGCTCTCCGAATGAAACAACATTTAAAACAGGAATAGGGAAATTGTAAACAGGAGGTTTTTGGGCCTGGAGGCCAAGGCAGAGTCCAGCAGAGCTCAGAGTCCAGCTGAGCAGAGAAGCAGGCCTTTGTTATCAGGGGATTAGTTAGGGAGGTGAGGGTAGGGTTGCCACCTCCAACACCAAACCCCCACGCCACCACCTTTAATTACCACCTTCACAACACAAACTCCCACACACATGAAGTCGTGAAAATGTCCTCTGCTAACAGAGATGTGGGTTTCGTCGGAATACAAAGCAGGATGGATTGTTCTCAAACAATCCTTCATCTCTAAGAAGAATCACACAAAAACTGCAGGTGTGCTGTACTGTAAGTCAGAAGTTTACAGTGTGAGCACAAAGAGTTACTGAGACTCACACAGAACACGAGTACATAGTGTGCACATGGGACGAGTCGGGTTATTTTCAAGAAAAACAATCAAATTCTTAATTAAAAGAGAGTAATTATTAAACAATTTCCTCATGAAATTCATTTTGTTTGTGAATAATTTGCCACAATGACATAATTTCCATAGATTTCAACTGATTTCTGCAGATTTTCTACAGTCATCTGGCATACCACCAGGGAGCACTTCAAGTACCACCAGTGGTACACATACCACAGTTTGAGAACTGCTGTTGTAGAGTTTAAGATGATTCTAGGTCCTCATCAAGTGAGATATAATCTAAAGTCTCTCACCCACTGTAAGATCTGCAACACACACACACACATTCCAATTTACTCATTTTTAGTATTTAAAGGACCATACCGACCATTTTGCATGTTTGAGCCTAAGATATTCAATTTTCATAAATGTAATGTTACTGACAATCATTTTCCAAAGTATACTACTGGAATGGTGAATTAAAAAATGTTTTTCTTACCAGCCAGACTGTCATTGGTTTCAGTTCATTCTGGTGCGCTATTAAAATCAACTTGCTGATACTTGAAACATTCTTGGGATAGGTNAGTTCATTCTGGTGCGCTATTAAAATCAACTTGCTGATACTTGAAACATTCTTGGGATAGGTAATCAGTCATTGAGAACAAGACGTGCATTCAGGGTTTTTTTGAAGTTACATAATTTTAGCATTTAAGCACAATAAAAAGCGCAGAGTGAATGTACGTCTCCACCAGGGAATATAGTCCCAAAAGAAGACCTGCGTTTATTGAAAAATTTAAACAACTATGACTTCATAAGGCTGCATAACTATTAGCAGGTGAAACATGGATTTTTAAAGTGGGTGTATCACTTGAATATTTGATTTTGAAAGATTAAGAGATTTTGCAAAATATCAGGAAAGCTGAAATATGGTTTTATCCTTTGGGAAATGGTTGTCAGTAACGTAACATGTATGAAAATTTAATATATTAGGCTCAAACATGCAAAATGGCCAGTATGGTCCTTTAACATTTATAAATATGTATTATTTGTAGCAGTGAGAGCCCAACTTGGATGCAGAAAGGGACAGTATTCACTGTTACCTGTTACAGTCATCAGGGGAAAGGGACCATCTGTGTTTAACTTTGTGATTCAAAGAGGAAGGCAACGTTTTTCTCCATAATGAATAATGAATGAGCTATTACCTGCCGTCTGTCTCCAATCTCTCTTTATCTTTGTTTCATTCTGTCGATTGGCTACACAAATTTGGTAACTGATTTACTACTGTGTTGCTCTACATGTCTTTTACCACACAAGTTTATTTGAAATAATGGCTGGCTAGATCAAACCTCACTAAGGATGTAATGATTTTCAGAGAAGGATTCAGGACTGAGTACTGACTGTATGTTGAAAGTTATTTAAATGATGCAAGTTTTACAGTCTCAAATATTGAACTTGTATTGTACTTTAAAGAAATGACATCTAATTCACTCATGCTAAAATTTCAGCACTTTATTAAAATTTTACTTCAAGCAGATTGAAGATTTTCATTTTAAAATAGAGCAACTGTTCCTAAATGATGATGGTTGGCATGAAGATTATCTAAAGATTATCCTTTACAAAAGAATCAAAGTTTAGAGGATGTTTTCCTTTGTCACGTAGAAATATTTACCACCGTACATATTGGGGTTATTGGTGAATTGTGACCATTTTTGAATGGATAATGTAACTTGACAGCTTGGATTTGCATCCATTAATTAAAAACACAATAGGTGTCTGTCTGTCTGTCTTCCGTTGTGTCAGACCATTTGGGTGAGGCTTCAAATCTTTTTGTACTCTAGTCTGAGAATGTACAAAAGAGCATTAGCACTGACCATTGTTCCTATTTTAGCCATCCAGTACCTCACTGTAAATCACAAAAAGACGTTTCCTGTCTTCTGAAGAAAGCCTGGGCATGTGGACGGAAGGTGTGCACCCTAAAAGCACACATGCAAACTGGTGAGATCGATCAAACACCACGGATGTTTCTAGTGAAAAGTACGGTCTGCAGAGAGAGAGAGAGAGAGAGAGAGAGAGAGAGAGAGAGACAATGACAACCTGATGTTGAAGATTTAATATGGAGCTTGAAATACAAAGTAAGACAGGTCAGGATCAGGAGATATCAAATGGCTTTTCAGGGTTTTCCTCTCTTCACCTTTTATGTTTCTCTCTCTCTCTCTCTCTCTCTCTCTCTCTCTCTCTCCCATCCTCTGTCTCACTCTTGGATTTGTGCTGAACTTTCCATCCACAGTCTGCCTCTCCCTGTGTGTGCTTTGAACTCCTCAAACTGTTCTTTGAAGGGCAGTCATAAAATGTTCTTTTATGCAGGCCTGGGCTCTTTGATGGGGTTGTCACTTTGTACAATGCTCTGCTCTGAGACTCAGAAACTACAGACAGGCATGGCCACACCCACACAGACAGACAGAGAAACAGACAGAAGACAGTCCGACACCCCACAAATCACTGACATATTAAGAGAATGACAGAGAATCTTAAAGTCTTCGGTCGGCTTTATTATTCCCCGCTGTGAGGCCACAATGGAAATGATCACACTTCAGTACGGGACAATGTCGCTAATTCAAGCTATATGGGGCCAATGGAAAGTGTGTCATGAGTGTCACGAATCAGCTGACAATTGCAACCTTTTTTTTGTAAAAATCTATTCATTAGAGAGGAAGTGTAATCAGTATAAGTGTAGAGTGGGATTATAAGTAAAGAAAATTAGACAACCAATGTATTTTCTATGCTATCAGTATTTGAAATAAAGTGGATTGATAAGATCCACTTGTTTTAATCCAAATTATGAGTTTGACAATGTTCATGTTTGCTTCGTGTTCAAGTTCTGATCTCTGTTCGAATGAATGTAACACTTTTCTACAGCTGACCCTAAAATCTAAATGTCGGATTTTTCATAAACACATCACTAACCTGCTAAAAGCAAGGACTAATAAATGTGAGTCTCTTCAACTTGTATGGCAGAAGGATTTGGATTCAGAGAGTGATAAGAATTCTTGGTTAAATATAATTTCAAATATTGGAAAGAATTTAAAGGAGGCCAAACGTATAAAGTGCTGCACAGATATTATTTTACTCCCAGTAAATTAAAAAGAATGGGTCTTTTAGATCATGATTTATGTTGGAGATGTAAAGAAAAGAAAGGGATGTTAATGCATGCCTTGCNGGTCTTTTAGATCATGATTTATGTTGGAGATGTAAAGAAAAGAAAGGGATGTTAATGCATGCCTTGCCTCTACAGTATTTTGGGATAAAACTTTGCAAGCTATGGAGGAGGGGTTGGGATTTCCTATTCCTCAGCCACCGAAACTCTGTCTCTTAAATGATAAAAATGAAGTTAAATGAATTAATAAGACTCTGTTTAAAGTTTTAAGTCTGGGTATAGTATCAGCGCTGAGAGTTATTCTAAGGCACTGGAAAAGCACTGAAGCTCTCTCCTTCAGGGAATGGATGAATAAATGTACTGGCGAAAACAATGTCTTATGAGGTTATGTTCATTAGAAGATTAGAAAAATATGATAAAGATAAATATGAAATCTGGGGAAACTTTCTAGGTTACCTTAAAGGCGCTTAATAGTTTTGTTTTGTATTTTGTGTGTGTGTGTTCTGTTTCTATGTTATATTTGAGAGTTATGTTAGTCTTTTTTTGGTTTATTGTTTTGTTCTTGTCGTGATGAAAATTAATGTGAATAAATAATCAATTTAAAAAAAAAGAGAAAATAAATTTAAAAAACTCATCAAGACAGTCAACTCACAAATGTGTTACAGTGTAATAAACATCTGTGTTCACTGTGGTGATGATGATGATGATGATGATGATGATGATGGTGATGATGATGATGGATTAGCTAGTTCAGCCAAATTCGGTAGTATTGTATACATACAGTGGGGGTCCAAAAGCCTACTGTGAAAATGCTTCTATTTTGCATTGTTTTTAAATTAAATGCACTATTTTTGAATATAACATCATCTTAACAATTTGAGTGAAAAGTTGAATCTTTGAAAAATGTGCATGAATTTCAGAATATCTTAGTATGNCTTAACAATTTGAGTGAAAAGTTGAATCTTTGAAAAATGTGCATGAATTTCAGAATATCTTAGTATGTTTGTTTTAATGACAGCATACACTCCAACTGGCATAGACTCCACAAGTTTGTGCAAAACCTGATGACCCAAGTTGTCCCAGCATGATTTGACAATGTTCCAAAGAGCTTCTTGTGATGTCAGACTTTCTGATTATTTCCAGATTTACATGGAAAACATCACGGATTTTCGATGTGGTCTCAGAGTTTTGGACCTCACTGTATGTGATTTGTAATTGATGGGCTAAAACATGGAAAATCATCATCATGGTCCTTTAACATGCCAGTTTAGGGATTCATTGCTACTAGATGAGCTGATTTTCTAGTCAAAAACCAGACAGTCTGTTTGGGTGTTGAGGCAGCCACCAGGCCCCAAACCACCACACATGTTTACCATTGGAGCCTCTGTTGTGGTGTCACACCCTGTGAAAAATGCACAGTCTGTCTTTCATCACCTGTTTTTTTTTTTTTAAACCATAGCTCCTGTTCACTCTTACATTCTGCTCTTTCTTGATTTACTCAATCTTTGATATTAGAAGTTTTATGTTGAAAGAAAAAGTAAGTTGACAGGGATGTCTAGAAAAGTTTTGGGTTTTTTTTGCATCTACAGATGGATATCGAAATATAAAAAATTGAAATATCTTATAGACTTTACTGGGTTCCCCCTCTTTTCTTTCTCTTCTCCTCTCTTCTTTTGCTTCTCCTCTCCTCTCACAGCATTAAACTGATTGTCAAGCAGCAGAACTCAATGCCCTGTTCTAGGTGTTGGATTTCAGGAAACCATTCACAATTCTCCCATCTCTCTCTCTCTCTCTCTCTCTCTCCCCCTCTCCCCCCCTNCCCCCCCTCCCTCCCTCTCTTGAAAGACCTCTGATCAGTTCATCATTTTTCAAATCTGCTTCACTTTTGATAACTTGACTCCATTTCCACAGTGTAAGTGTACAGGATGTACCCCTAGAAATAACACGGACATGATGGATGTAATAGGTAATTAACTGGTTTAGGTGGTTATAGCATATAAGTATATGGTATTGTATCACATTGTATTCTATTGCATCTTATCTTATCCTTATGTATAGTACTGTGTCATATCACATCATATCATGCTTTACCGTATTGTACCTTATCATATCATATCACATTGTATTGTTTTGTATCATACTGTATCATGTAGTGCCATATTGCATATACTGGTATCAAACTGGATCATATTGCAAACTGTCCTTTTAAGAGAAAGCCTAGGTTAATGGCTCCGAAGTGTCCTTGAGCAAGACACTGAATTGCTACAAAAGAAAAAGCCACAAGTCAGCCTCTTTGACATTGTGGTTGTCATTTATTGGGTCCTATCATAGTTTATTGGGTGCTAATCTACTGTGGCATATTATGCAACCTGAGTTTGTTTTTGTCTGCAGAGCTGATCACCTGTCTTTCTGTTTTCATACAGTATTAAAATACTAGGATGTAAAACTTGCATTTCCTGGACATTTACATGTAGCTCTCCTTCCGTCTCCTGTTGGTTTCCAGTTGTCATACTGTGGCCATTACAGTGTGGGTTGGATTTCCCGTAAGCATCTCAACACTAAGACAATCTTTGTTCCATTGTAAGCCGTGAGTGCTGAGAGGCTGTTGGGAAGCTGTAACCTGCCTGTTCCCAGGATCCTTTTCACCTGAGCTGGATAACAACGGAGGCAACACACAGAGAGGCTACACAAACATACATGCAGACACAGAACATTCTCTCTCAACACACTTTACACACACTTTAAGCAAAGCAGTGGCTGGCAGTGTTACACTAGAATTTGGTTCAGAGTTTGGTCATTAGAGGCCAATTTCCTACAATGGTTGAAGAGTTTTTCCAGTGGAAGAAGCAGGTTTCACACTGTGTGATGTGGTGTAGTTTACTGCAATACGGAGTCTGATGGCTGTTACTCTAAACTTTCAGGTATTTCTACCTGAAATCTTTTACAGCAATCACTCCACCTTTGGCTACCAACAAGTACTTTAAGAAGTAAAAACCCTTAATCCTTTATTCTGAATAAGCAGCATAGATCAGTATCATAAACACACATTAAAGCTTGTTTTCCCACATATACAGTGCTATATTTCACTTAAAAAAAAAACAAAAAAAAACATATACAGTGGGGTCCAAAAGTCTGAGACCACTGTGANTCACTTAAAAAAAAAACAAAAAAAAACATATACAGTGGGGTCCAAAAGTCTGAGACCACTGTGAAAATGTTGTGAATATTTTGCATTCTTTTTTAATTTAATACAAGATTTTTCACTACAAATGATAATATCATCTTAACAATNTTTGCATTCTTTTTTAATTTAATACAAGATTTTTCACTACAAATGATAATATCATCTTAACAATTTAAGTGAAAGTTGAATCTTTGAAAAATGTACATGAATGTCAGAATATCTTAGTATTTGGTATGCCCTTTTGCTTTAATGACATGCACTCCAGCTGGCTTGGACTCTACAAGTCTGTGCAAAATCTGATGAGCCAAGTTATCCCAGCATGATTTGACAATGTTCCAAAGAGCTTCTTGTGATGTCAGACTTTCTGATTATTTCCAGATTTACATGGAAAACATCACGGATTTTCAAGTGTGGTCTCAGACTTTTGGACCCCGCTGTTTGTAGTACTTATACATGCTGTATAAATGCTGTAATTACTATAAATAAACAGCACAATGGCCAAGATGACTGGGTCTCGATCTCCATTGTGCTCTTTTAGGTGCTCCTGTGTCTTCAAACTAGGACCTACATTCTCATAAAACTCAAAGCTTCTTTTCACAAACAAGATGTCATTCTTCATATGTTTTTTTTCTTTTACTGTACTGAAGAGGACAAGCATGTTGGAAATGTTTTTTCCCCTGGCTGGTCACTTGTTGCACCATCTGCCACTGGAAGAAACTATCAAAGCTTTCACTCCATTTTCACAAGACCAACAGTCCTACTCTTACTCGTACTGGTGTAAATCAGTCCAGCTGATTCCATGTGCAATGCAACACAGTAAGAATTACGGTTGCATACTGTTAAAACTACATGTTGGAAACCTCTAATGTATGAAATAAGTAAATTCCCTGGTCTATAGTTTCTCAACCTTAGAGTCTGAAACTAATGTGGAATTGCTTGATATGCAGATGAGGTTACAGGGGATTTTAAAGATCTGACACACTTCTAATGAAAATATATTTAAATGGATTACCATATACAGTTTAATGAACTCTATAAAATCCACTTGGATTCTATTTATGCTTGTTGGGCCTCTACACATTCATCATATGTGGACATGACTGATTAAACCTCTTCTCAGGATTGTGTGGATGTGAACAGTCTGTACTTGACCCACATCCCTCTGACTCTTGTGCTAGCTTTATTGCACCTGTTAGGATGCAGGGATAACTTTCTCCCCAGTATAGCTTCACCTAACTTCTACCTAAAAAAAAAAAAAAAAANAAAAAAAAAAAAAAAATAGATCAAATCAGCCAGAATAAGTGTCAGTACTATAGTTGAGAATAATTCAAAACAGATGACAATACCTCTTAGTTTTAGGGATGATGTTTTGCCTATAGCAAATATCTTCAGTATCATTTACACCTACTGTTATGGGAATATTAAACTTCTGTGGATTAAAACATGTTGAGCACGTGCTGAGTTCCTGGAATTGTCAAATCTCTCATGTTTACTGCTTATGAATTTAGCACATCAGGGTGTGCTTTGAAAATTTATTAGTCTCTATCAAACTGAAATATTACTTTAAACCATTCTTAATCCTGCACCAGGAAACCGGTCTTTAAAGAAACAATTTTTTTTCTGACCCTTCTAACTTCTGAAATATACATCACCCTCACATTCTGAGTTCAGCGGATGTGCTGTCAGTGTCGAGTATGTGAAACAGATTTCTAGGACAAGATCTCTATACAAACATCATAAGGCCTCTGTTAAACCAGTTTGATCACCAAGCTGTTTTCTTGCTGAGCATGTTTTCCGCTCTTTGGTCTTTGAGTGAGTGTGTGTGTGTGTGTGTGTGTGTGTGTGTGTGTGTATGTGTGACTTTGTGTATGTTAGTGCATTCAAGAAAGTCTGAGAGGATGTAAATCATCCTGTCAAAGGTGAGCACTGTGAAAACATCCTGAATGCATACTGAGACACTCGTATAGACGCGCATGCGCACACACACACACACACACACACGCACACACAGAAATAGTATTGTCCATGTGAGACTAGCATTAAAAATTATAATTATTAACAACAGACGTGTTCCATGTCAGAATCAGAATATTACCATTATTCATTATAATACTTGGCACAAAAAGTTGAGTCATATGGCACATCTAGCATGATTATTCACTGATAACCTTTAAGTTTTAACCACTAAACCTTTTTTTTATCTCAAACATCTGCAAACAGGATGACACATTTCATCAACAAATCTGGCCACAGACAGTAAATCACGCAGATAAGGTTTTTGCATAGACGTGGGCTGTGAAAAGTTCTCCGTTATTGTAAGATGGCTTCCAGACTTTACTGGATGGTGAGTTCAGTCCGGAGATGTGGCTATATTTGAAGAAGCTGGAAAAGAAGCTGCAGGACTTTGAACCTTAATATTATGTTTCTCCTCCTGATTATTACAAACCTGTAATTTGAGTTATGATGGGTTAAGAAAGTTCCTGACTGTAAAACATAACAAACGCATGGCAAAGAACATAATCTGACTACAAACCCATTTTGGATGGTTAAATAAATTCTGGATTATACCTTTAAACAGTAGCACAGACTGTGTGAGATCAAAATATATATGATAGAGCTGGGCTTTCTGTTAAACTTATGTTCCCTATTTTAAAGGCCCATACCAGTGGTTTAGCATGTTTGAGCTTGCGAACAATGCATTGTTTTAATTTTTAGTTGAAGTTACTTCATATAACCAATCCAGCACAGAGCTACATGGAAGGCAATGTATGTCTCCACCAGGGAATATAGTTCCAGGAGAGAAGATGGCTTTTACAGAGAAATTAAAACAACCAAACACTTATACAATCAAACGTAACTGTTAGGAGGTGAAACATCTGATTCTAAATGATAAATTAAAATAACATGAAAACTAAAATATAGTTTTATGTTTGGAATGGTTGGCAGTAACGTAACATGTATGCAGGTAGTATTTTTGGGGCTCTTAAAGCATTTTAAACACACCAAAGTACTATATTGTGCTGTTGTCTTCAAATAGGAAGGTGTTTGATGGCTGTCAGCAACCAGTCAAGTCATGGGTCAACGGGTCACATAGCAACAGACTGCAAAGGCCAGAGAGAGAGAGAGAGAGAGAGAGAGAGAGAGAGAGCGAGAGAGAGAGAGAGAGAGCAGGAGGCAAAAACAAATGTTTATCACTTGAGTGCTCTGCTGTCGGTAGCACCATCTCTGACTGTCACCACCTTGAGTGACACACATCAGGGTTGAGGGGTCAGCGGGGGTGAGGAGGTTTCATTTATGAGTGTGGGTGGGTGTATGTGAGGGATGAGGAGCTGGCGGGAGTGAACAAAAACAGAATGAGTAATCAGAGGACAGGTTATACAGCTGCAGTAAGGATATGTCTACAGTTATCCTGTTGTCTCACACTAAATTAGTATCCACACTAATGTAGATAAATTGGAAAATGATGTGAAAATGAAGTGTTGAAACAGCAACAACATAGGGAAATGGGTAAATATTCTTATGACTAAATAATTACAAATTTTCCTCTTTTGTTTGGTAATTTATAAAATATGAATTACAGCTATCATCTGGTAGGAAGTGAGGTTGAATGTTTTGACACATGGCTGGATACTCATTCAGTCAATATGTTTACATGCATGCTATACTCTCATTATTAGTCTGTACTGCAATTAAGGTAATAATGCTAGTAAGACATATACATGGATGGAATTCATAGAGTTATGTGGTTCTACAAATATACATGATACATAATGGATATTTTTTTAAGGTTCTTAAATTTGACAGATGTTTACATTAGTTTTCCTTTTGCCTTGTTTCATTGAACTCTTGAGATGTTTTAATGTAGACCACAGGAAGACTAGTGACTGCCGGTGGAAGCCAGTGGGGATCCAGATGAACAATAAAGAATAACAGATGGGACGTATAGTTTGTGAACTCTTTGGAAATACTGTAAGTTACTGAATTTGTTCATTCTTTCCCATGTGAAGTAGGTTTTGAGAAAGACAATAAGGGTCCATGGTTGGCTGCTGTATATTGTAATACTCTTACAGGTTGTAGCTCATTCTTACTATTTTGTAATGTTCTTTGCTGTATGGTTTTTATCTTTTTTTTCTGCAATTATCTGTAGGTGCTGCAAGGACGATTAAAGTTTTATGTTATATGTTTCTGTTGCACCAAATGCAAATACAGATTCAGAGTTGATGAAAAGATGTTTAAATTTGTAATTTTATTCAGTTGTGCTATTTTATGACTCCTGGTGGCAATAAGCACATTTGGGAAGCTGAACAATAAATTTTTTTGTCGTGTGTGCACACGACAAAAAAAAAAAAAAAAAAAAAGAAACTGCTGGAACTAATGTGTAACCACAGTAGCTTAATACTGAAATCAAAACTGCATGAGGTGGAAAATATTCAAATCTTGATAACATGAAAGACAAGATGTCAGCTGTATGCATGTGGTTGAAATGACAGGAAATAAAATAAGGAGATGACATGTAAGGGGACAGTTGGCCACATTTAACATGGACGAGAAGATTGGAGGATGGGAAGGGGGCAGGCACGTGTTAAGAGTGTGTGTTTGTACATATGTGTAATGTACGTCCATGTGAATGTAGGTTAGCAGCAAAAAGAGAAAAATTACCCAAGAGGGATTCTGACACTTAAGGGATAAGCTCCATTTAGAAAGAACAGGGGATAGATGAAGGTGAATGGGGGAAGGGAAGGGATGGTGAGAGGAAAGAGGGAAGGTGGAAGTGTGTGTGTGCGTGTGTCTGTGATACAGAATAGAGGATAGGTGGGGGGAGAAGGCAGTAGGTGGGTGGTGTGAGCATTGTGAAAGGTTAGGCTACTGTTAGTCGGGTGAGAGCTGTAGAGGAGATTGGAGGTGAAGTGAGGGTGTGACTGACACATGGATAGAGACGACTAGCAGGGGGTGGCACGCAGAGAATAATGGTGGCAGGATGCGGGTGTGTTGTATTGAGAAGGGTGTGTGTGTGTGTCTATGTGTGCCACTGGAGGCTATGCATGGTTTCCATGTTGTTTCAGGTGTCCATACACCCCCAGCCAACCAGCAGAGCCTGGAGGAAGGACTGGCAGCTCATTAGCCTGATCAAAGACTCCAATTCCCCCTCTGGCTTAACACACACACACTCCCTCACTCACACACACACACACACACACACACACACACACACACACACTCTGCTGTGTTTACCTGGCTAATCCGAGGCTAATCTGACTGATATGCAGGATGTGGGGATCAATTAAGGAAATGAAGGTGTGGTGATGAAAGGAAGGACAAAATGAAAGGTGAGGCCCGGTCTTGAAAAGTGACATTTCCCGGATCAATTATGCAAATATTTAAGCTTTAAATGAAAACAGTCAGAGAATAATGAGACTTTTTGGCAAATATGCATTCATTCAATTCATCATTTTGTTATGTTAGAGTGCTGGTGTCCAGGGTTTAGCAAACTATTAAAACTTGATTTTCTCAACTGGAGTTTTCTCCTATTATTACTTACAGTATAGAGGAATATTTTACATCATTCATTAAAGGGGACATGTAATGCTTTTTGCTATTTTCTGTCATTTTTAAAGTTTAACATAGTAGGGAGTTTAAACATTGTCAAATTTGCAAGATGTGACACAGATGGTCGATTAGAATAGAGCACTTACTCAGTGTGCACAGTAGTGCTGCAGCAAGATGGAAAGCAGTTGGGGTTGTTTTGTGCATTAAAGTCATGAACAGATTTCAGAATAAACCCTTAAATGAAAATAAGGGCATATAAATCTATATAATCTGTCACATTTAAGTTAAAGGACCATACCAACCATTTTGCATGTTTGAGCCTAATATAGTTAATTTTCATACACATAATGTTACTGACAATCATTTCCCAAAGGATAAAATCTTATTTCAGCTTTCCTGATATTTTGCAAAATCTCTTAATCTTAATCGCACTTTTTTATTGCACCTAAACACTAAAATTACGTAACTTCTAAAAAAAAAAATAAAAAAAAACCTAAATATAACTCTTGTTCACAATGATGGATTACCTATCCCAAGAACATTTCAAGTATCAACAAGTTGCTTTTAATAGCGTACCAGAATGAACTGAAACTAATGGTAGTCTGGAAGGTAGGAAAGAAAATGTTTTAATTCACCATTCCAGTAGTATGCTTTGGGAAATGATTGTCAGTAACCTTACGTGTATGAAAATTGAATATATTAGGTTCAAACATGCAAAATGGGTGGTATGGTCCTTTAAAATGGTACACTATTTCATAAATAAAAACACAGATGAAGAGGATTTAAATGTACTTAGAGCATTGTACATAACTTCCTTTTATACCTTAAAACTAAGTTTATCAGTGAGTTTGACTAAAAAAAGAAAATCACTGAATTCTTTAAAGCCCAACTGTTATTTGGAATAATATGTAGAATTATAATTATTATAAGCTGTAACACTGAAGTCACAGCTCAGGCGGTAAAATCATCTCTGTGGATGGCACTTAGTAATGTGTAATCTGACTGTCAGAAATGTTGATCTAATCATAACTGACTCAGTTCTGGACACTGATTTGTTCTGGAAATGATTCATTTTATGGAGAATCTTATCGTGTAAAAATAGACCCTTGTGAACAGTCGCAGTTTATTCTCATTTGGTATTGAATCGGATCCTGATTCACATCCTGTATTGACTGAGCCTTATCCTGAAATTGACCACCTCATCATCCATCACAACAAAAGAGCTGGTGAGTCAATGCATCCCTCTTATGCCACATCCTCTCAGCTCAGGAGGAGATCTTGTTATTCTAATTAAAGTCCTGTGAAGCACACCACTGCAGTCACATCCCAGCGTTTGAACACGTGCACAAATGGACACAAACACACACAAATATGTTCAAACTTACAACCAACTCCATCAGTTTCCATGGGATAAATCGATTTAGCCACATGTCATCTGATTATAAGAGACAGTTTTTCAGCTATAGTCCCTCTACAGAGATTCTGCTGGAAATAAAAGTTCCTCAAAAAATATAAAAGTCATGTCAGTTCCATGTGTGGAAAAACAGACTTGTTTCTTATAACTTCACAATTTTTATGATTAAGAATTGCAGGTATTTAGTGAATATTTTCTCTTTAAAGAGGTTAGGAAACCATTAAACTGCATGTATAACATTATGGGTTGAACCTGTTCAGATTTCCAAAGATGCCAGAAATTTAAGAGTGTTAAAGGTTAATTGTTTAAAGTGAGCTAAAAAAAAAAAAAAAAAAAAAAAAGTGAAAAATGAAATGTGCAAAGATAATAAAAGTTAATTGTAGAGTATTATTTGATATTGAATATTTAATTAAAGCCCACTATTGGCCCAATATATCGGCCTTATATTATTCCCAACCTTCCTTTCACAAAGCTGCTTCTTTTTATACAACCGGTTTACAATTGAGTTTGGGAAATATT
Source organism: Lucifuga dentata (assembly GCA_014773175.1). NCBI lineage: Eukaryota > Metazoa > Chordata > Actinopteri > Ophidiiformes > Bythitidae > Lucifuga > Lucifuga dentata. The sequence goes on from VXCM01004100.1 coordinate 39,724, forward strand.
CTTGCATATGTTCCCATGATGAAACAGATTTTCCTTACTCTGCCGCCCACTTCATCCTCCTCATGTTCTTCCTCAGACTCATGGCTCACAGGAAGTTACTCTAACTGTCTCATGTCCATCCCTTGCCCTTCTCCTCTCCTCCTATCCTTCCTGTCTCAGTGTCTCCTTCCTCTTCTCATCTCCTCGCTGCTTATGGCTCGACTCCTCTCATCTCTCCTCTTCTTTCTCTCACCTCCTTCCTCCTTTCCTTTGATCTCCTCACCCCTTTCATCTACCCCCTTTTCTTCTTCCATCCTCTCCTACTCTCCTCTCATTTACCTCCACTCATCTGATCCTCTTGTATTTCCTCCTCGGCTCTATTCCTTTCCTCTCCTCTTGTCCTCTCTTCCCTGCACTGAAGGCTTAATTTAAACTTGTCATCAGAGTGTCTGTGAACTGAAGTTGGATACTGCTGATGCTGCAACCATCTATAGATACACACACCACTTCTGAGGTGCAGATAACTCATCAGCAATGCTATATTCTCTATGTGTGCCACAGTTATTGTTTTCACAGCAAGAAATAAAATACAGGCAGAAGTAGATTTGGTTTACAGACAATCTAAAAATAGGCACCCTTGGTGTGGATTTGGTGTAGATTTCACCAGTGTGTTATCTGGCTCTGAGACATGCTAACGTCTGAATCAGCCTTCAAACACAATATTTAGTCTAACAACATCTCTGCTCCAAATAGATCTTATTTTCACTATGAGTAAAATTTTAGCATAAACTGCGTCACATTCAGGATGGGAAACTAACTGGAAGAACAAGTACAGCCCACCTATGATTTCCTGTTGGTTAGTAAGATCCAAGACTCACACAAATATTCATCATTCTACGTTTCACTGTATTAGCAACAATGTCAAGCAACCCAGTATCCAACCAAGTGATAAAAAAGCTATGTAAACTACCAATTAAGGCAATAAAAAAGTAGTAATAAATTAGGAAGTATTCCAAACACTTCATACAAGCTATGTACTAGTAATTGTACCTGCTGTAAAAGTGATTTTGGCTGTTTCAAATGTAGCATTTAAGCTCAACTTGTATTTCAAGTTTCACAGAAAATGGAAACCCTACCTCCTTTTCTTCTCCTTTTGCCACCTCTCCTCTATTTATAGTTGACAACTGATACACAAGAACATAAAATTGCACATGTAGAGAGAGACAAGTAGATATTCATAAACATACATACAGAAGTCACATACACACACACACACACACACACACACACATACATACACAGAGCCCTGGCTTGGCCTTCCATCCCTGTTTTCCATAGCCGACCGGCTGGCTGATATTATGTCTAATTCCAGGCATGTAATTAGTGTGTAGCCTGGTCTGGTTCTGTCTGGGTCAGAGACGAGACTGTGTGTGTTTAAGTATGTGTGTGTGTTTGTGTGTGTGTGTGTGTTGAACCTGATGTTAGCCAGCATCACAGGATGGGATGTGGACTGCACCACTCTATGAACCACACATGCAGGGAGAATAAAAAAAAAAAAAAAAAAAAAAAAAAAACACTCCTGTCCTATACACACACTCATTTGTAAGGTTTATACTTTGTACACTTGTGCCAAGGATGCACAAGTAATCATACGCATAAATACATAAATAGCAAAGAACAACCAGTATGGGCTGACGCTTCTTGCCAGGCAGCCACACACACACACACACACACACACACACACACACACACACACACACACACACACACACAAACACACACACACATCATCCATATTAAAGAACATGTATGAGCCAAACTAAGCAGACTGACACACAGCAACAAAGTCTGAGATTAAATTTAGATGAAAGAACTGCAGCAGAAAGTAGTAAAAGAGTATATGACACAAAGATTATTAATTATAATTATAAAATAATGAGAGTAGGTAAATAATTCCATCACTTGTGTTAAAATGTATAAATGAAAGTGTTCATGAAATATGGCTTCCCAAGTGGCCCAGAGAAAAACCAAACTTAAAAAACAAAGGAAGCTTCTTAGGCCATTGGCCTTTTAAATAATTGAAATAACTGAATGTGATCATTTTGCTAATTACTGTCCATTGTATATTGTCTGTTGTTTGTAGTATGATTGTGTGGTTTCTGCTGGCTATACAACAATTTGTCCCTCAGGGACAATAAAGATTTCCTTGATCCTTGATCCTTATGTGAAAACGATGAAGAAAAGAGAACTGAGACCAAAAAGAAAATTATAATATTATAATGTATCCCTTGTAGCTTTATACTGTAAACCCCTCAAAATGTGCAACACATGATACAAGTATGAGAAGCCGTGTGTGTGTTTGAGTGTGTTTACCCCTGGGGTGCCTGGATGATATGTGCTCACAGCGACACATGGAATGCCCAGAATGTGAGAGGTGGCACAGAGAAGAGAAGGGCTGGTAGCCACGCCCATGACAGGTCATGCTTCACCAGTTGGTTGGTCCCTGGAGGTCGGAGTNTGGTAGCCACGCCCATGACAGGTCATGCTTCACCAGTTGGTTGGTCCCTGGAGGTCGGAGTGCAGTAGGGGTCCTGCCGCTCCTCTGAAGAAAGGTCGAAGGTCAACTTCCATGAGAGCTCTCCTTTCCTTCCCTCACACAGTGGGGGTCTTCAAGCTCCAACCTGAGCCAAGAAGCAAAAAAAAAAAAAAAAAAAANAAAAAAAAAAAAAAAAAAATGAAGCTTTTTGAATTAAATTTTCAATAAAACAGAAAACTTGGCATCTTCATTTTAAAGATTTTAGATTTTCTGCTGTCTGTCTACTGTGTTTTGACCTGAAAGCATTAAAAATACAATTTAAATATATAACCATGTTGTTCTAGTTCAGTGGTTTCTCTCTGTTTTGTTAACTCTGGCTGTTAATATTATCAAATTGTCTTCAGACTCTTGAAGCATTGAGCTCATTTTAAGCCTTAAAAAGGTACTGTATCACTTTTACCTGCTAAATTTCTATCTAGAAATTCATGACAACATGTGACAAATGCAGACAAAGTGGAGCTTCAAAGAGAAACAGGTTGAACCAACCAGCAGTGGGAGTTCAAATGGACCTCGGGTACGACTCCCTCTAGGACCACCCATACTAAAAATGTATCACATTGTTTTAATGAGAAATTTTTATTGATCCCTACAGGGAAATTCTTTTCAACGTCTGTCCACCAACCCAGGAAGTTCAGAGGTCAGGGTCAGCCACAGAGCAGCACCCCGCGGCAGACACAGATTCAGTGTCTTGTTCACAAACACTTCAGAAGGGAAAATACTTCTCAGTGTGGAGGCTGAATCTGGGTCACTCAGTGGAAAGATGGTCTATCTAACCTTAAGGTCAGTGGTTTCACAACTAGGAGGTCTGGGGACCACTGAGTGTCCCGGAGAGTCCTCATCAAAATGAGGTTTATCGAGGCAAAGTTCTCATTTATTTCATTTCGTGGACACACACAAGGATAAATTATTAATTTTTCCCCATCACTTGACATGACGCTTTTCAATATGTATTTATTTAGGCAAGATCTTCTGATACGGGGTTTGTGGACAACTTTGCAGCTATTTAAGGAACACCAACATTAAAGATGTTGGAGATTTCTACTCTAGATAACCATGGAGGCCCTTAAAGCACAGAGAAATGCCTCTACCAAATATCATATCCTATGTTGTCTTATTTATGACCAGCCCAGACCAGGTGAGGCCACACTTCCTGGGATTGCTGCCCAGAAAAAAAGCACATTGTGGACTCACTGCTGACCTGGACAGACCACAGCCCAGCAAGCAGGGCTTTTCTCGCAATGGGTGTGTCTCTCAAGAACCACAAAACCCACTTCTTCCTGCATAGCTATGTCAAATTATTGTTCAAGTTCTTTCCTCATGAATTGTCAAAGTCATGTGCAAAGCCTGTAGACCAATGTGGAATAAAGTGGTGAAGGAGCTGTCAAGAAATATTTTGATTATTGTGATGAAATTCCTAGTGTATATGTGATTAAGCATGCAAAAGAACACATTTTCAAGCAAAAATACTGATCAAAAAAGGACAGGAAGCATCACGCTATGATCACTTGCTGGTGCCTCAGACTGTCTTAAAATCTGCAGTCCAGAAATTGTGCATCTTACATAAGGCACTTTCAGACCTAAACCTCAGAACTAAATTTGGAACAACATTATCTGGACCTATCCAGAATATGTACTACGTGGTTCATTCAACAGAAAGGTACATCACACCCATTCTCATTGCGCTTCAAGTACCATGAAGATTATGGAAATTAGCTAGTCAGTGTCCTCAAATAGAATATATTTTGTCGTTGTCTTTTGGAGCCACTTCTATTATTGCAATCATTGTCTTTTTATTCTTAATTCATTTTTTTTACTTGCATTTGGAGTTCTAGTACACGTGACAAGATTTTTGTGTCGCTTTGTACAAAAACAAGCTGAACAAAAGTACCTAAAAATGGCGATTGTCTGCCTGGAGAGCTTTACGTCTGACCAATCAGAGTGTTTGGTTTTGTGATGTCCACCCATCAGTTCCAGAACCACCGGAGGGTATCTACCCTGAATTAGGTAATAAAAATGGTTCCTGCTGTGCTAAAGGGCCTAAAGTTCCTGAGTTATTGGAAAGGTTCCCGTGGTGTGTAAGCACCTATTTATGACATCCTAGGTTAGAATAAAGACCTTCATTGGGTGCAAGTGGTTTGGCCAAACTGGGATTATCATTATAAAAGTCTGTGCACCAATTAAAGGATTTGCTTAATTAGTACAAAAGACTTTAATCTGATTTCATTAAAGTTTCTAATCAGGATAACTTGTTTAACTTAACTACTCATTCAGTTAAAGAAATATAGAAGCAGAACTAGTATGTTTTGTGTCAAAATGAGTTAGCAAATTAGAACTTCTTCAGTGCAGAAACATAAAAACCAATGATTTATATTTGATTAAAAGTAAAACAATGTAATTAGGATCCTGTTACAAAAAAACTCACAAAATTCCACAGGCAGCAGGGCCTGTACACGTCATTTGGCTTCTGTGCTGTTATTCCTTTACAGGAACTGTTGAACTCTCTAATGGCTCTAAGTGAATTAGGTCTAATGTATCCTATTATGGTGCAATAAGGGCCAAAGTCATCAAACTCTTTATTTTGATGGATGTGGACACACAGACGCACACAACCACACACACATACCGCCACCCACCTCTCTTACCACACACCTCTCCTGACTCCAAAGCACACAAACACACCTCCTGACCAGGCAGGCAGCAAGGAAGGAAATCAATATTTGAGGTGTTAAGGCTACCTGGCCTCGTGGTTGAGATCTGCCTTTCACTGTAGTCAGAGTATAGGTTTTTTGACAACGCTGCTCTCAGCTCAGCCACATGGAATGTTCCTGTAGGCTATAAAACATTATTACAGTTTCTGTTAATTCTATTACTATTGGCTCTATGCCTGTCCTGCTCTCTTCTATATAAACCACTACTTTAAAGAAAAAATTACACCCTTAAACACTGCACCACTGTTAAAAAACACAAATACTGGTGCTGCAGAGTGTTGACGCTGTTGTCTACAATAGTTTATTAAGAGGAAATGGTTATCTTTAAAAGCCATTGTAAATATCAGATTAAGATGTTCATGATTAAATGTCCCAGACTGCTGATTTGTAACGTGATACCAATGGTGTCTGATGGTGGAATTTCCCTTTAATCCATCTTTGCATCACCATCCCTTTGTATGTTTGACTAACAAATTCTTTGCTTCACATGTGGGCCGTGACAAAGTCATCATGTCAGCAGAAGTAAGAAGAGGAGTTGCAGTTTAGTTTATGCAGTAATAGTCATGTCTGTGAATGCATCACAGGAAAAAAGCTCAATGTTGCTTAACAACACAAATATTTACAGTAAGCAAGCATAGGAACTGGGCCAGCACAGACAGAATATTCAGCACTGTTTTCAACTTTTCTGTGAGGTTGCAAAAGTTGTGAAAGTGATTTTTTTTTTTTTTTTTTTTTTTTTTTAACAGGCTGACGTTCATATCAGCTTAACTGCGGCTATTTTTTTTTACCATTACTGTTGTGTTAGAAAGTTGTTGTTGGAGGAAGGTTTGGCAACTTTAGTTAACTATAATTTTTAAGTAACTTTCAGCAATACATTATAATACAAGACTATCCAAACTGCCAAAACAACATTTTCCACTTCTGTTACTGCTCCTTTTTACTGCCATATTGTCAGTTCTCACTTCTGTTTTTTGCCCTTTTTCATTTCATGATTGGGAACCAAACTGTAAGCACACAGACCACAATGTCTGTGTTTGTGAGCTGCTGCACTTTGAAGGCCAAAATGTATTCAAAATCTATATCCTGTTGCACCACAACTACAAGCCCACAAAATTGTTTATTGGTGAGAGATGCGTATTGTGAAGGGTCAGGGGAGGAATGAAGCAAATGATGGCTTAGTGGCCACAGGAAGCTTTTGATGTGAGAGGTGAGCACTCTGAGAGCTATAGCTGTGATTTGCATTTTGGTGCCGTCACCTATACTCTGCTCTTTCTCTCTCTCTCACGTACACACACCCACCACACACACACACACACACATACACAAAACTGTGTGCTGCCCTCTGAGCAATTAACAGCTTTTCTCCTTTTCTCAGGTTTTTGTGTCTCGGGAGCAGTCAGGAAATACAACAACAATAAGTGATAAACAAAATAAGGCTATTAGTAAAGTAATTGGATCTGGACTGATACTTGAAAAAAGTCTGACCTCACAATAAAGTTACACCAGATATTTTCACAAAAGGAAGAATGTTAGTTTTTCCTCCATGAATAAAATAAAAACAAACAAACAAACAAACAAATTAATTAATTAATTAATTAAAATTAAATACAATCTATACTTAAATATATCACCTGCTCTGGAAGCAGATGGGGCAGCTCATTATAATTCCAGCTCACAGAAGCAGCAGATGTGGGAGGAAGGAAAACTGGGAGAAAGGCTCTAGAGAGAAATCTAGTCCTTCCCTTCTGTGTATGCATGCATGCATGCCTGGGTGATCACACCAACAAGAAATCTCCAATTCAAGAAGCAAATCATGCAGGCCTTACATGGAGCTGCAGATGAAATGCTGCTGTAGCTATAAAGTTGCATGTGTGAAAGACAGATGTGAGAAAGAGGAAAAAGAAGCTGTCATGTGAGACATTTCGTTAGTTTATTATTAAAGTTTGAATCACGAGAAATTCTGCATGAGACACTACAGGCCAGAAGTTTGAGATTTAAAAAAAACATCATCAATACACTGTTTGTTTTACAATTTATTGCAAAGAAAATGACACAAATATATAAAATAAATGTAACTAATTAGTTTTCAAGAAGAATTTGTCAACATAAAAGCACTTTGAAGTCATTTCAGGCTCAGGCTCAGACTTTGGTTTCGTCAAAGCAACCCCTTCTGGCCAAGTCATAATTCTCAAAACCTTTGCTTCTCTTTTGAATGGATGTAATTTTGGCATAATTTTGATGAATGGTTTGGATCGTTGTCCTGCTGAAGAATGAAATTTTGACCAATAATTCATAAACCGGATGAAATCATGTGTCTTTGAAGGATGGAATGGTAATTCTCTTTCTTCATAATTCCTTTAACTTGGACCAAGTCTCCATCTCTCTCTCTCTCTCTCTCTCTCCCTCCCCCAAAACACCCCCACAGCATTACTGACAGAGCAATAGTATGAGCAGACTGTGCAGCAAGTTAATCCCAAAATGATCTGGGAGAAGGCAGACAGCAGGCTATTGAATAGAATGTTAAAACACATATAAATAATAATAGGCAAGGGAGTTGGAACACAACTGGAGTGCCAGTGCACTAATACAGACTGGGTATGCCTTCATCAAAAATGATTTCTTATGCCATAGAAGCTATGTAATGTGCTCTTGTTGACAAATTCTTCTTGAAAACTAATTAGTTACATTTACTTTATGTGTTTTTGTCATTTATTGTACAATAAATTGTAAAACAAACAGTGTATTGATGCTTTTTTTTTTTTTAAATCTGGGTGTGGCCTTAAACTTTTGACCTGCCATGTATACTATATTATAATTTCACCACTAAGTACCCAGAGACTCTATGAGATTCTACAAAGTATTACATAAATAATATAATAATATTGATGATGAAATTATATTATATTTTAAGGTTGTGCACTACAGAATCCCTGTAAGCATATTATAAGAATTTAACTGTAAGTAGTTTAAAAAAAAAAACATATGATAAAGTCATCGTCAGAGTCACTATTTATTATTATATTCTTCTTCTTCTTCTTCTTCTTCTTCTTCTTCTTCTTCCTTTTTATTAACTTTTTTGTACATTTTTTATTGATAAAATGTATCATTTATAATTTCATTTGAATTAGATTGTTTTAATTCAATTTGCTTAATTCAAGTGGCATAATTGGTATTTTGGCAATATCAAACAAAACATCTGAATACAAAATACAAAGCTCTTTTTCTCTCTTAAACAATAATCCTAATTTGGAGGTGTAGTGGTTGCCATGGTAATATGTGCAAACGGGTAATGGGGCGACTATTAACCTTTGACTGCTTAAAAGCCCTTAGCTGAGGGGAGGAGGGGTCACACACACACACACACACACACACACACACACACACACACGGATGTCAGAGAAAGGAAATTCACACTCATTTCCTCCTTGTGGTTTCGGTACAAATCAACAACATCCTGTCCTTTTGTGAATCCTGCCTGCCCTCATGCTGGTTTGCGTTTCAGAGTAGGCGTTATAACCCCCACCCCCCTCTTCTGTCCTCCTCCTCCTCCTCCTCCTTCTCCTCTTCTTCNTTTTTTTTTTTTTTTTTTTTTTTACACTACCATAGAACTGCCAGTCATACCTCACATTGTTGCAGAGGAAGGAAGGGCACGTCCTTGTTCGCAATAAACGACTTTAGATGGAACAGGAACACAAGGGGAGCGGCTATTATGTGGCCTAATTTAACTGAGACATGTGAACGGAAATATTTTATTTTTAGAAAAGGTTTATTACGTTCAAACCTAAATATAAAAAATACACATAATACTTCTATTACAGTATTTATTAATTTGCAACAGCCCATTCATGTTTTATTCTTTTATGTACTGGATATTTATATTAAAAGAATTATGGGACCAATTGAACAGTAAATATAAATCAGATTTTCCAACATTGAAAAAGGAAACTAATTTCCTATTCACATTATTTCTTTGTCCTTCTTCCTCACATCTATTATATGATACCGCCATCGTCGTGATATATCCTGTGTGATCACGTCTCCTTTAACACGCAGCGTGGGGGGGGAGTTTGAATGCATAGATAAGTAAATTAAGCTTAGATGAAGCACCACAGTGGATGAGCCCACTCTTTATGTAAATCAGGCCTGACATTGCCCTTGTGACCAAAAAAAGCCCCCACCTCCTCATTCCCTCATCCCCCTAACACACACGCTCCTCATTCGCCATTTCTTCCCATTCATAAAAATCTCAGCCTCGCGCCTGCGCACTGCCATACGGAGTCCTCACCATTCATAAAAATGTAACCTCCGCATTTCAGCCTTCCCGAGTCGCTCTGCCCTCCCATTCACAACAAAACCCAGGCAGCTGCGCAGTGCCGTCCCTTCCCTTTCCTCTACCCTCCCATTCATAAAAACTCACTTCCCTCCCCCTCGGTGGTTGCAACATCATATCCAAAACTCTGCGTCCACAACCGCAGTCGCCTTTTACGCACCAGCGAGTGGAGAATAGTGCTGGAGAGCTTCTCCTTCTGCTTTCCTGATCTCGTTTCACAGCATTTGGACTTTTCTGACTCAACTCTTTGGGACGTATTCTCTCGCTGGGACTGGACTATAGCCTGCGTGCAAACATCGTGCGCATCGAAGAAATGAGATTTTTATCCTGAACACACAGTAAGTGATCATCTTTGGGATTTTGTCTTGGTGAAATGATTGTAACCTGTAAGTGTGGCGACACAAACCGACTATTCAGCCTCTGTGGCGATCGGTCTAAATTGATCGCAGGCATGAAAACGCTCTCCTGTAAACTCTCTTTTGCAGAAGCAGTTTCCCAGACTCGTGTTTGCACTTTGAGTCAATATTTAACCACAGATTTCTTACTTAAAGCAATGTTGAGGGTGCAGAGAGGAGATACGGTGTCCTGCTTTAAAACGTTAACACGCTTCTTTGTGACAGCAGGTATATTTTGCCATTTATTGTGAATCTTCTGTGTCTCGTAGTAATGCGCTATGGCGACAAAAAATCTATGGAATAGACCTCCATTTGTATCCTCGTCTATATCCCTATTCACATTGAAGCTTAAACATGTTATATCTGGGGCGGTTGCGTGTCTCGTCCTCGATCCGCAGCGATCGCCTGGTTAGCACAGAATGCTAGTTATGTCAGGTGTTTTTGCTATTATGCTTAAGCTTATTTTATTTCAGCTTATTCTGGCAATATAACGTCAAAAAATTCCCTTTTAGAGCTTCTCTCGGTACGACACTGTTCAGATTTACGCATCAAACTACGCATTTGCCTTCTGGTTTGAGGCACACGATGTTCCATTTTTTATTATCAAGGTTAAACTTTGTCATTTTACTTATATTAGCAATAAAATGTTGGATACATCCTCACAATGTCTATATAAACATGCTATTTGAATACGGCGAGCAGCCGCCTCCGGTTTTTATGACTCAGTCCATTCACATATCAAAGGGAGGGACGCGCGCACACGCACGCACATATACACACAAATACACACATATGCACGCGCACATGCACGCCCAGTTCCGGTGTGGAGCTGATAATGGTCTGGATTTGACGATCGCAAGCGTTTGTCTCTGTGCCAGCAATGTCGCAACAGGTTTCTCAACAAGGCTTTTGCAAATCTGCGATAGAGGACTCTGAGCGGGTCAGAGAAAACACTGCTGGGTTTTGATTTTTGTTTAATTAAAAAATAAATAACGTGCAATTTTTAGTTTTCCTGGAAAATTCAGATTGTGAAAGCGTGAAAAGGATAATAGGGGTGATTTCTTTGCCATAAGGGAACTAAACAGCTCTGATATGGGTCAGTGGAGATGACGGTTATGCTGCGTCGTTTGTGTTCAATCATCTTTTTGTTTTCTGTAAATAGGTTAGGTCTTTAGTACTGCCGAGCGCTCATTTCTGAAACAAATGGAACCGTTTTCATTCAGGCTCATAATGACTAGAGCCCACTGAGTTCTGCTCCAGCCAGCGGCTTTCATTCATAAAACCTGCAGCTCACCACAATTTTCATTCACAAACTCCACGACAGAGCTTTATCTCTGATCCCACATTCAGCTCTACTACAACACAATCTTAAGAAATACTTGTTGTTAGAGGGAGGATTGTAGGTAAAATGATGTAAGGTAATGGCTGTTTTATTTATTAGTTTGTCATTTTTCACAAAGCTTTCAGTTCTTCTGCCTCTTGCATTCATGTTGGCTTTGTCGAAGTTCCTTTTCTGGCAACCTTCTCCTCTCTTTGCTCTGCCTTGTTTTGCATCTTTGAGTCTCTTTGCATGCAAGCCCTGCTCTCTGGTGCTCTCTGCTCTTTGGAAGGGAGGCAAAGAGAGCCCAATTTCTATTGTTCTAATGTCAAAGTTAGAATGGAGGAGGTTTGAAACCCTGTTGGTATTCAGTTGAGAAATCATGATCGTTTGGATGGTCTACATTCAGATTTTGCCTGGAAAAAAAGATTTCTATTGAAATCTTTGGTTAGGTTTTCATGCTTTGGTTAAGTTTTCACAATCACCTTTATGTGATGCTTTAATGCACTTATCTGAAATTTAGTGAGTAACTGATGATAACTATTATTATATTATATTATATTATATTATATTATATTATATTATATTATATTATATTATTGTAAATCAGTTTTACTTCTTACATTGAATTTTAAAAGTAAATACTTCAATATATGTTACCAAATGCTATGGTGAACACATGCAGAGGAAACTTAATTATCACTTTGTGTCAAATATAACTGAAGTTTTGGTGTGACTGTCTTAGTTTGGCTGAAGGCAGAGCTAATCTGTTAAAATTTGATGTCATATTTTGGACAGTTTTGTGATTTATTAACATAATGTAAAATGATCTGTTTTCCCCTTTATATAAGCACTTTATATAATTTGCTTCTGTAAGAACGCAGTCAGTCATAACTCTTTATCTTTCTTTTTCTTTCTCTGTAGTATTGCTTGATGCTGCTTTCAGAGTAAACAAGTGCTGCTGTATGCGAGGCACCGGCCTACACATGGAGTCCAGGGTTCCCCACCACATCCCCGGAGTGTCCTCCTCCCTCATATCTCAGCCCCTGCTAGACAGTCAGGTGCCCTATGGCCGCTTGCAGCACCCTCTCACCATCTACCCTATTGACCAGATAAAGTCCTCACATGTGGAAAATGACTACATAGACAGTCCTGCTGTTGTCTCCCAGCAGCCCCCGAGCCAGAAGACAATGAACCGCAGAATCACATGGCTTGGCCAGAATCAGGAGGCGTTTCTTGGAGCAAACCACAACCATCATCATAATCATCAACACCATCACCACCAGCAGAGCAGGTGCGAGCCCCACCCTCACCAGGACACCACCACCCACCCATGGATCTCATTCAGTGGGAGGCCCAGCTCCATCAGCAGCAGCAGCAGCACCTCATCTGATCAGAGGTTGCTGGATCATGCTGCACCCACCCCAACAGTGGACCACCACCCAAACCTGCACCCCCACCAGACCTCTGTTAACACAATCACTACCCGAACTCCAGGCTGCTTCACCCCCTCTGAATCTAAAATCCCCACCTCTTCCTTCTCCGCTTCTTCCTGCTCCTCCTCCTCAAAATCATTGGACCTCAAGTCTGCAAAGGTGACCACAGGAGGTGTGTGTTCTGCCACTGGCCAGCAGGGGTTGGCGCTGATCCCTTCCTCCCCGGCCGAGAAGAAGCACCTCCTTCTCTGCGAGCACTGTGGGAAGTGCCGGTGCACGGAATGTACCCTCCCTCGAACCCTGCCCTCTTGCTGGGTTTGCAACCAGGAGTGCCTGTGTTCTGCTCAGAGCCTGGTGGATACAGCCACGTGCATGTGCCTGGTCAAAGGGATCTTCTACCACTGCACCGAGGATGAGGATGATGAGGGCTCCTGTGCTGACAAGCCCTGCTCTTGCTCCCAGGCCAACTGTTGCGCACGCTGGTCCTTCATGGCTGCCCTTTCGCTCGTCCTGCCCTGCCTGGTCTGCTACTTGCCAGCTACGGGCCTGGCCAAACTTGGACAGAAGTGTTATGACAATGTTAGCAGGCCCGGTTGCCGCTGCAAGAACTCGCAGGGTGTCGCTGGGTGTAAAAATGGAGGCGTGAAAGCAAAGGCTGGTACACTAGAGAAGCCACATCAGGGGTCATGATACTGGACCAAACTGACTGGCTGTAGCATTGCTGAAAAAATGGACAGGATCATGCAGTACTTGTTCGCTCTCCATGGACAGGACAATCCAAAACCAACCCTAAACTACCCCCTTAATCTGCTGGAAGATGACTTATGTAAAACAAAGGTACTTAAATGGCTTCTTCACGTATGTTTGCAAGGGTGGATGATCAGAATGAGCCTGATCTGAGAGAAATCGGCTAGGAAAAATGGCTAACAGGCCATAAGGAATTCTATTATAAGAGTGATACAACAAGAAATTAGATTGTGGGACTTACGTTTGTTGTTTTCAAAGATGGCTGAAGGCACAAAGTCATTGTACCTCTCTGCTGCTCTGTATTTTACAGCTAATTTTGTAATGGTAACTAACCAGACGCTGGTTGCTGATCCTCTGATAACATAGAAATTACATGATAGAGAGAAATCAAACTTCCCACCCTCCTGCACCCAAAAGCACAATGTAGTGCCCTCTGTTTAAACAAATCCAAAAAACAAGAGATTATATACACATTGGCTTTTTACTACAGGCCACTGGAAGAGTGAAACTACCACTTACCCACCTCACTCTCTCCACTATTACGATGATCACCATTCTTTAGTGTCGCCAGTCTTCCTCTTATAGTATGACAATGCTAGCTTGGTATTGCTAACATTCTATCTCTAAGTTTTTACCCCCATAAAGGAGCTATAAAAACAAACCTTTCGAGATTTTGAAATAATAGTAATTGCCCATAATTTTCACTTTGTGTGTAAGCAGAGTACTGCAAGTGAGGAAAAGATAATCACTTTATCGTGTGTTTCCTATGTTGGGGCAAAACCCAGACATTCTAAAAGATTTTGAATGCTGTTAACATTCACCAATCACCTCAGAGGTAATGCATGTCATGACCTGCATGCTCTAGTCTAATGGTTACCCACCGTGCTAGAAGTCAATGTGTCGTAGAGAAACGTATATAAATGTACACCCAACCTTCTCAGGGACTGATACAGTAATCCTCTATAGAACTTGGCCTACAGTATGTTGATTTCAAAACTGCCTAAGAGCCTGGTCTACTTCCTCTTTGCACAAGAAGGCAAAGAAACGTTTACGGGCGAAAAGGCAATAGTGAATAATTTAAAATGAGTAAGCTAAGTAAGAGACAAAATGGCCAGAAAATAATTTTTTCCGGAAGAGAAGGGAAGCAAGTGAGAGAGAGAGAGAGCGAAGAGAAGGCATAGCAAAGTTGTTGTCGTCGTCATGTGTGTGTATCTAGCCAGCCTTAGTCGAAATCAAACCTGCCACTTGCACAACCTTTTTATCAAAACGCAAACCCCTTAAAGGATGGACTAAAGCACAGTATTAACCACCTCAGCTATCTCATATTGCATTTAGTCCACACACCCTAATCACCCTATACACACACACACACACACCCACAGACACACACACATACACAATGTCTTCATAAAATTCAAATCATGCTGCGTAGCTGAATTAGTCAGATAGTCTTTTATTCCTAAAGTCTATTTTTGTGGCTTGCATGTCATTCCTAGGACTTTGCCAAAGGAAGCTAGCATACAGTAGCATGTTTCCGCTGTCTGCGTGATCACACTTGTTATGCACTCTCGCCAAATGGAGTTGATGACAGTTGGTTCTTAAAGGCATGCTGCCCTTTAATACAGATGGTCTTTTCTGTTTGGCATAAAGGGATACAGTCTTTGTTGCTCCATAACACAACACCTCTCTTTCTCATTGGACCTTTAACTTCCATTAGGGCCCCTAACTTGATCGTACCTTTATTTGTCCTGTTGCACAAAGCTGATATCACAGGAAAAAAAAAAAAAAANAAAAAAAAAAAAAAGAAAAGAAAGAAAGAAAGAAAACAAAAACACTGTCCTTAGTCTTGAATGTATGAGGCAATATCTTCAAAAACTAGCAATTCAGTCTGACAGAAAGGTGCCAAATCTGAGAATGATTGTGCGACTGGGCAAAGGCCTGGTACATGTAGGTGGGAGGAAAAATCACAAATGTTTTGACAGTATATTTAGAAATAGAGCTATGCAGGTGAAATGTTATTTGCTGTAAATAGTTTCACACCATTTGTGTTCTTTAGAAGAGACTTTTAAATGTCCTTGAAAGATTGCATGGTACATTATAACTATGATTCAGTACAAAAATATATAGAGAGTATATTAGATATATATTTTGAGGGTAAGAATAATTGTTTTTGAGGTTGCGAGGAGGGAGGAGAAGAAAAGGGGGAGGGTNAAAAAAAAAACTCCTACTGTTTATGCTATCCATGGCTCATTAGCAGTCGAGAGGCTAAGCTAATTCCCTGGTTCCTCCCTGAGCCCTGAAGACTGTGGACTCATTGAATCCACACGGGGAACACAGTCTTCCCCGATCCGGATCAGCCCATTTCCTGCTGTTACCTCTCAGTGTCTCGGCTCTCTCTCCGCTCGCTTTCTCAGCCTGTTTTTTTTTTTCCTCTTTCCTCTCTTCCCTCCTTCCTCCCCGAGAAAGAAATTGTCCAACAAACACCCCTGGCCTTGACTGACAAACACAGCTGCTGTGCATAAACTTGTCATACCACAGAGAAGAGAGAGAAAGACAAGTGTGTCTCTCTTTCTAGATGTTTTCCCTCTTCTCTCTTTTCTGTCGAGTTGTATTCTATGCCATCTTTTCACTAATGGACCTCTTTTTCAATAGTCTGCCTTTTTGCTTCTGAATAATGTTCTTTGCTTCATGTTAGCTTTATATTTTTACCATGTGCTCGCTATGGAAACATCACCGACAATGACAACTCAATTTTTCTTTCTTTTTTTTTTCTTTTTTTTTTTTTTTCTACAATGCTGTGACTTTTACCCATCCCCTTCTGAAAACTGATTTTTATTTTCAACCCAAACAAAAGTAAAGTCTCAAACTTAGCCCGGTGATGCTACTCCATTCCTTTTTGCCTTTGCAATGTCAATGTTGGGGGGTTAAAAAAAAGAGATCTGTGCTTTTGTTTTGTTTAGATATAACAAAAAGGAAAAAAATCTCTCATCTAAAAGTTCCCTTCATAGATATATTTATTTTGAAGTTCTATTTTATATAGTATTTATTTAGATGCCAACTTTTTGTTTGTGAAGAAAGCTTATGTCGAAACGGAATGTACATTGACAATGGAAATATATATTGTTAAATATACCAACCTTTTGTGTTTTTGTCATTACTTTTGTGAGTATATTGAACCCAATAACACACCGACACACACACACACACACACACACACACACACACACACACACACAGAGAGAGAGAGAGAGAGAAATATAGCCTACCTTTCCCTGCAAAATGGTGAGTATAAATACACACCTAGAGTGATGTTAAGTGGGATTTTGGATGAGAATACACTCCTCATATAAAAAACATTCAAACATGAATTAAGCAATAATGTCAACAATTTATACTGGATATGAATTGGAACGGCCAAAATAAACACGCTACTTTCAGTTTGCAATAAACAGCAATAACAGTGCACAGATAAAGTACTTTTCCACACTGAAAATATGTTTCAGGAGATTTTAACACATCTGTAGCTTCTCACAGTGTGTGTCGATAATTTTGTAATACAGCAAAAACTACACACACCGTAGTTAACGGTGCACTATTTAGCACGCAGCATTCTTCGTGATGTGAAACCGTAAAACGGTTCATCAATTTGAGAACATTTGCTGCTTTTACTTGTTTCACACAAACACTTCAGCTTCCTGAGGCACCCCTCCCCCCTTCCTGTGTCTGACTATATCACTCTCTATAAAACACTGGTAGGCCGCAGGCCAGCGCTGGCAAAATGAAGCAGCCTGACCTTAACGTTTAGCAGAAAGAAAATATTATATAAGTTACAGGAAATAATTTACAGACTTCCACTGGACGATGTGACACGAGACACCAAGCAGTCAGATGGATGCTTCATATCAGAACTTATGCTTGATGGTGTGTGTGTGTGTGTGTGTGTGTGTTCGGTTAAACTGACTTCCTTCTTGTTTATAGGGGTGGTCTGTTATAATCTGGATGTGTAACATTCTTTCTCTTCCAAACACCTCCTTATGAAGCTGAAGCACACAAACATTCACTCTCTCTCTGTCTCTCTCTCTCTCTCTCTCTTCTCACACTCACACACAAACACATACACACACCCACACCCTCCCAGCCCACCTGTGCTGCTGTTACCCCCAGGCGTTCCTCCTGCCCCCCTCCTTCTCCTCTACATTTGTTTCCTGGGTGNGGGGGGGGGGCATAGGGATGAAGAGAGAAGAAAGTCAAATCAGAAGGTAGAAACCAAACAGAAAATGACGAACTGAGACAGAAAGTGAAGAGGAAAAAAAGAAAGAAGAGAAGAGAAGAGAAGAGAAGAGAAGAGAAGAGAAGAGAAGAGAAGACTTGTTCTCCCAGCATCATACTGAATACATANAGAAGAGAAGAGAAGAGAAGAGAAGAGAAGAGAAGACTTGTTCTCCCAGCATCATACTGAATACATAAAAGCTGCTTCCGCTGCAGAAGGCTTGCAGGCGTTGCTGTGTCTGTTCTAACAGGTGAGATCAGAGACCAACCTGCCTGTTTACCTGCCGGTCTGTCAGCACCCACCTGGGACTGCACACACACACACACACACACACACACACACACACACCTGAAGTTGACTTCCTCCACACCTACATTGTCATCCACACCCCAGCGAGACACATACATATCATCAACACAGGAAGCTTCAGCACAGGCAGGTGGAGAGGAAACCATTTATTATCAACTACAGTACATTATCTCAGGCTGGATTCACTCAGGAGGTCAAAAAATAAATGCAAACAGTTATTTATGCTGTGGTTTAGCTTGATGCAGCACCGGAGGAGTCAACTTTATCACAAAGAGCAATGCAACGTGCTTTTGTTGATTTTATGGGAGAAGCTAGTGTGTGTCTCAAGTTTGACTGCTGCTTCATGTTTGTGCTCTGCTTCATTGACAAGGTTAGAGCACAATAATAAAGGAATAAGGTCGTCACACCCAAAACGCTCAAGCACGCATATATGCGCACACACACATGCACATGCATACATGCCTGCGCACACATCAGTCGCTGTTATGGCACAGTGTTTCAATTTAATGTGCATGCAGATATTTACAAATGTAGGTATTATGATGTTGTAACCTCACCTATAAATTAACAAGTCAAAATAGGATATTAGTATGTCTTAGAGAGAGAGAGAGAGAGAGAGAGAGAGAGAGAGAGAGAGAGACAGAGAGACAGAGACAGAGAAAGAGAGAGAGAAGGGGGGCATTTATTCTGTGTAAGTATGTCACCGGCGCTCAGGCTGGAATGGGACTTTGTTCCGGTTAGGACACGTGACCGTGTGTGTGTGTGTGTGTGTGTGTGTGTCCAACTGTGCCACCATACTAAAAAAAAAAACTGCAGAAATACTTGCGCGGTGACAACAAAGGACAACAGGATCATCAGGTGCAACCTGCAGAGACATAATCTGGTTTGACCCATCTCCTGTTTGTTTTCTTATCTGCTGCATTTCACAACTAGCAAAACTCGTCCTGCTCACTCACTGTATCACCGAACAGAGATGTGAGCTAAGATATCACTTAAAGGGGAAAACCATTGTGTTTAATAAGCATCAATCTGCATGTGCTAAGCTACCTTAAAGGACCATTCTGGAGGTTGTGCATATTTGAGCCCAAATATACAGTACAACCACAGTACAACAATATACAGTACAACCCAAATACATGTTAGGTTACTGACAAACGATCTCCAAAACATAAAATCGTATCCTAGTTTTCCTGTTACTTTTTCAAATCCCAAATCTTTCCATAGATACATCCATTTTGAAATTCAATGTTTCATCTTCTAACACTTATGCTTATGCAAGTTTGTAGAAGGGACATTTTAATTTCTTTTACATATCATATTACATATCTCAAGTGGGTTGCTTTTAAAGGACCATAACAGCCATTTTGCATGTTTGAGCCTGATATATATTCAATTTTCATACACATAAGGTTACTGATAACCATTTCCCAAAACATACTACTGGAACAGTGAATTAAAAAAAAAATTCATACCTGCCAGACCTCCATTGGTTTCAGTTCATTCTGGTACGCTATTAAAATCAATTTGTTGATACCTGAAACATCCTTGGGATAGGTAATCCATCATCGTGAACAACACGTGTATTTTTTTTTCTTGAAGTTACATAATTTTAGCATTTAAGCACAATAAAAAGTGTGGAGTGAGTGTATGTCTCCAAAGGGGGAATACAGTCCCAAAAGAAGACCTGTGCTTATCGAAAAATTTAAACAACCGTAACTTCATAAGGCTACGTAACTATTATCAGGCGAAACATCGATTTTTAAGGATTTATCAGGGAAGCTGAAATATAGTTTTATCCTTTGGGAAATGGTTCCCAGTAACCTTACATGTATGAAAATTGAATATATTAGGCTCAAACATGCAAAATGGCCGGTATGGCCCTTTAATATGGCAGTCTTGAAGGTAGAAAAAGAAATTCTAAAATTTACTGCTAAAGTCATATATTTTGGGAAATGGTTGTCAGTAACGTAACGTTTATGTGGATTGTATATATTTGGGCTCAAACATGTACAATCGCCGGTATGGTCCTTTAAGGCCAGATGCTGCTGGTTGAATCCATGTGAGATTTTCAAGAAGCGAACTGCAATTTTGTCTTTCCAGCATTTATGTACTTCAAGTCGGCTCAAGTAAATCCCCTATAGTTTGCTGTTTGGATGACATATTGCAAAAGTCATTTTCACATCTGGTGTTGCACTCAACCAAACCCCCTCCACCACCANCCCTTCCGTTCACCCTCATTTCTCCCCCTCTGTGTACTACAGCACTCAATATGTGAATGCAAGTTCATTTCTCATTTTACATTCTGTCAGAGTTTTGGAGTTGATATGCAAAAATGCTGATTTATGAAAAATGTGAAACCTTGTCTGACAAAAGTCATCAATCACTGTTGCATAATGTTGACTGTATTACCCAATTTTAATCATCTTTTTTTGATAAAAACTGAAATTAAAGAAAGTCTCAAGATGATTCAATGTTATTTTTCTTCTCCAAGGAAAATAATATTATCAAACAACATAAACACAAGATTATTAGACTCTTTAAAAGTCTAAGATAAGTATCTTATTTGTCTTGGTAAAGTATGTACTATTTTTTGTAAAAAAAAGAAAAACAAAAAAAAGTTTGAAAAGTGGACTGGACACATTAATATCCATAATATTTATTATGAATAAGCAACATGGCTTTATTTATTATTATTTTTTCAAGAATCAGACAATGTTATAAACTCTTAACATGTCATTTTGTCTTTACTAAATTATTGTAAATCAGATTATTATTTAGGGTTAGTGATTGTTTTGTTGGAGTTTGATTTTTTTCTTTTTTTTTTTAAGTTTACTCTTGTCAGGTTTTTGGTTTTTTTGCTTAACATTGGTAATTACCAAATAATTTCCTTGCTTCTGGTAGGGGATTTTTTTCAGTGTTGGTTTGCCTGCAGGTGATTTCTCTGTGGGAGCAGGACGGAGATGACAAGTGGGGAAGAGGTAATATGTGTGTGTGTGTATGTGTGTGTGTGTGTGTGTGTGCGTGCGNCATAATGCTCTCTCCCTGTGGGATCTGTGCAGGTCTGCAGGAATGCACGCTCATATGGGATGGAAATGGCAAGTGCACGCTGTTTGGAAATGGAACCCTGACATCTAGACCTGCAGATTGCAAAATCATGTCATTCCCCCCACCCCCTACCCTCATCACCACACACATGCATACACAGATGTACAAACACACGCAGTATCCTCTCCCTCTCTCTCTCTCTCTCTCTCTCTCTCTCTCTCTCTGTCTCTCTCTCTCCCTCTCCATCTCCCTCTCTCTCTCATTCCTCTGTGGAATTCAAAAGTAAAATGAAGCTAAGTGTGACAGGACGGCTTCAGCTGCAGGAAAAACACACATTTCAACACTGTGGAAACAGCAGGCAGAGGACTGCAGAGGGCTGTTGGGACAGTGGAGGAGAGAAGGGTAGGCAGAGAAACTAGAAACAGGGAGGAAAGAGAGGGGAGCTGAGGAGCAGGTATCCAGCCTACATTCACCTGCCTTTCTTTTTAGTTACATAGGGAAGGTTGTTGATGGAGGAGGGAAGTTCTCTTGTAGTATAATTTTGAGGTGTATGTACTTTGGAGTACTTGTGAAAGCACCCGTGAGAGCTTCTTCTTAATATATAGCTCTAACTTGTACATGTATATATATATATATTTATATATATAGATATATATATAGATAGATAGATCGATATATACATACATAGAACATGTCAACCTTGACCAATTATCAATTAAACAGATATTATCTAAAATATACTTCTTTGGCATTGATACTACATTAATTTGGTGATTCAATGCATAATGATTACAAGTTTCTGTGATTAACCGCAGAAAACTGTGATTAATTAGTTAATTTTTTAAAAATCCATTCACAGCCCTAATGTAAATACATTAGGTACATTTTACTGCTAATATTTATTTAGTTGTATTTAAATGCAGGACTGTTTCTTATATTTAAGTATTTTTAAAGTTGAGGTATTAGTATTATTTTTTATAAAAAATTTAATTTTTTACATTTTTTTAAGTTTAGTTTTTTCAGGGTCATGAAGTTCTGACCCATTATCTTTGATTACCAGAACATCCAAACGGTTTCCATTTCCAAAACAACAAAAAACAAAACAGCACTTTTTTTTTTTTTTTTTTNAAAAAAAAAAAAAAAAAAAAAAATCCAGATCATGACTTTTTTTAAAAACCCGAACTGTTCCTTTAAGCCTGAGGAGGCCAGAGACGGATAGAAAAACGAAGAGAAAAGAGAGATTAGCCATGATTTTCAGTGCTGCAGTTTCTTGCCTACCAGCAAGTCAGCCAGGCAGTCAGCCTGTTCACCATGTAAGCCAGTCACCCAGCCAGCCGGTCCATTTCATTCAGCGGAACCACTGGCATGGCACCAAGTAACGCCGCTGAACAAAGAGCTACTGTCTTGCATCACTTCCCCTGAGAGAGGCCATCCAGGCTGCAGTGTCTTATCACCAGGCACTGCCAGTCTGCAAACACCAAGGCCTCCACACCAACCTCCTCCAGCCTGATCCCATTATACCACCCCACTCTGCACCCATGGGGGCGTTCCATCTGCAGAGGTCAAAAGTTACTAAGTGCATTTTACTCAAGTTGATTACTTAAGTGCAGTTTTTGAGATATGTGTTCCTTTATTCAGAATTTCAATTTTGGGGCTATTTTTCTACTTGTACTCAATTACTTTCATCTCAGCAGCACTGTAGTTACTAGTTGTCAGGTAAAAATCTTTTATCTAAGCTTTGTTTTAGTTTGATGCATTTTAGACATTATCTCAAGAATTTAAATTCTTCAATTGACCGGAAAGCATCTTTATCTTCAATTCTGACATGTCTATTTTTGGGTTAAAGAGAATTTATCTTCAATCTCAGGGATATTTATTATTTTAATCAAGTATCTTAATAATTTAATAATTCCAAACTCTCTAAAATCAATTATCGATGTATTAAAGGATGCATATTTGAGCCCAATAATTACTACCTGCATTCACATTACATTACTGCCAAGTATTTTCAAAAGAATACTGGAGCAGCAAATTTTATAATTGTTTTCAATTATCCAACATTGATATCATAAAAAAAAGTACATTTCAAGATTTTCTATACTTGAGTTTTGTATGTATATGTGGCATATGACTGTAATGTAACATTCATACAAAGTTTAGAGGAGCAGATTATTGTCAGTGGACTTTGGTATCAAGGCAGCAGCCTCGGCTGTCACATTTACAACTTTGACAGAGAAAAGTTGACCATAAATGTTTCCATAGGCTGTTGGAGTAAAATTTTAAATAACTGAAGACTAAAAGCATAGTATTCTATTCTATTCTATTCTATTCTATTCTATTCTNAATTTTAAATAACTGAAGACTAAAAGCATAGTATTCTATTCTATTCTATTCTATTCTATTCTATTCTATTCTGATCCTATTATTTTCTTATTGCAGAAGTTAAGCAGTGAAAGTCTGGAATCTTAATGGGCAGCTTTGCTACTCAGTCTTGATAAGTATTCTGCCGGTGTAGTTTGATACTTCCTTCCATTCCACAACCTCAGTGTGTGTGTGTGTGTGTGTGTGTGTGTGTGTGTGTGTGTCATGGATGCGTGTCTGTTTTCAACAGGCCCTGTGACTGCCTAAGGGGGGTGGACATGTGTAAAGGAACAGTTGCATTCCTTTCAGATCCTCCTCTCAAAGGGAAAACACACACACACGCACACACACAAATCTTGCTCTCATTCAGATCTATACAAACTAAGCTTACAAGAACACACAAACTTAAACCCTCTCTCCCCTCTTTCTCTCTTTCTATCTTGCTCTCTCTGAACAACAGCAGAGCAGGACGGTCCCCCGAGGCATCGGAGGGGCCAGAACTGAACCGACCAAACTTGGCTTCCGACCCCAGAGCAGCGACACGCCCACTTGGCAGCGGCCTGCTGTGCATTCCTGGTGAGAGCATTGTCAAAGCCAAGCACTTCCTCTGGAGCCAGGCCAGCCTCACCACAATAACATTTCATACATTTATCTCTTGGCCCGAGTCCCTTACACTCGGTATTGACACAAACATGCCAAACAAAGAACATACATGTACATGCATGAACAAGAAAAGGTACAACACATGTTCATATTCATACAAAGACACAAACACACTTTTACATAGAACAGTATTGCAAAACACTGATCTGTTTCCCTTCTCTGCTCCCATTTCTCTCACTTTGTCAGTGCTGCTGCTTTCTCTGAACTTGTTTTCTCCTAAACTGCAGCTGTTGCATTCACTGACTCTTTATCCTGACCTCCACTTGTTACAGAATACAGCAGGTATTATAAATTCAAGCCCAAATCTACACTCCTATTCTCCTCACCCTTGTAGATTATTTCACAGAAGACCTTAACATTTTTTCAGTTGGGGAAAATGAGAAAATGTTGGTAGCACTACACAGTACACGACAAGAACACTCCACAGTGTAAACAAAGATGGTGACAGGGATTTATTTATACAGGTGATACGCAATAACGGAAATGGTATGTGAGGCCATTAGATAAATCCTGGCATGCTTTAAACATTTTTATGAGTAAGATGTATATGGATGGAATTAACAGGATTTGTCGCCAGATATATATGACTCATTGGTCAATCAGAGGATGATGGAGTCCAACAAGCAGGCACTATTTACATGCTTTACAAAATCAATTTACAGTCACATAATCTAGGTCTGTTACCCAAATTAATGGCTATGAATCATAAATACCAGTACAAAACAATACATAAGAGTATCACTGTAAGCAGACAACTATATATATGTGTATGTAGAGATAAAATATTTGAGTAAGTAATGTCATTTGATGGAATTAATGGGACAAGACAAGGTCAGCAAAACCAGGGCTGTCACAAATAAGTGTAGACCGAAATTACTTTATCGGTGACTTGATCAGCCTTTAAAGGACCATACCGTCCATTTTGCATCTGAGCCTAATATATTCAATTTTCACATAACGTTACTGAAAATCATTTTCCAAAGCATACTACTGGAATGGTGAATTTAAAAATGTTTTTCCTACCTTCAGACCGACATTGGTTTCAGTTCATTCTGGTATGCTATTAAAATCAACTTGTGTACTTGAAACATTCTTTCTTGGGATAGGTAATCCATCATTGTGAACAAAAAGTATATTCGGGGTTTTTTTTAAAGTTAAGCAATTTTAGCGTTTTTAAGCACAATAAAAAGCACAGAGTGATCTGAAAATGCTTCCTGTTGTCAGTTCTTCACTACAGCACTTGAATGCACCACTAGGAAGCATTTTCAGAGTGCTGCACACTTTTTATTGCACTTCAACGTTTAAATTACCTAACTTCAAAAAAACCCTGAATATACGTCTTGTTCACGATGATGGATTACCTATCCCAAGAACATTTCAACAAGTTGATTTTAATAGCATACCAGAATTAACTGAAACTAATGGTGGTCTGGAAGGTAGGGGAAAAAATTTTTTTTAATTCACCGTTCCAATTGTATGCTGTATTGTTTGGAAAATGATTGTCAGTAACCATATGTGTATGAAAATTGAATATATTTGCTAAAACATGCAAAATGGTCGGTATGGTCCTTTAAAGACTCAAAGGTACAAACAAATACACCACTCGAGTCAAATTCATGAACTGCATATTGTTTTTTTTAATCCACTCCACATAGTTTGCTGAATGTTCTGGCTTCCAGCTGTTAGATATTTTCACTGACATCTCAGAGGAGAAACCAGTTTTCAGGATTTAATCTAGCTTCTCTACGTAACTGCAGGCAGGACAGCAGCAACACAAAGCTGCAGGCTGACGAGGCACGTAATTATACTACAATGTAGCAAAGTATAAAATATAATAGTTAGAATAGTGAAAAATTTAGGTAGAGTTAGGCAAAGATTATATCACCTACATGACTAACTGAAAAATTAAGGTTGTCAGGGTCAAATTTGTCAGTGATACATTTATATTGACATAACAAGCTTCTTCCTTGTAATTTTTCTCTATTTTTATTCAACCTAGTGTACATTTTTAGGATCAGGCCAACAAAATCTTGTGAAATAGAGTCAAACTGAGTTGAATTAAATTGACTTGACATTGGAAAAATGAGAGAAAAACAACAGAATTGTTTAATTATTTTGACTAATAAGGCTCATTTGAGTTTAATTTAGAGACACACAGTGGATGGCAAAATAAAATTAAAAATACAATTAAAAGATATGTTCATAATCACAATAAAAATGACTATTTACAAATATATTTGCCTTCCCCTATGAGAGCAACAAGCCATCAATCTGTTCATACAGTATACTGTATGTTTGTTCATACATTTCTCCCTGCAGAAAAAATCTGCAGCCTACAATTCATTCACAAGTGTCTGCCTCCCCGTCTGTTGCTATACCGTCAGAACACAAAAGGCCAAAAGGCAGAAACACATATCAGAGAGAGAGAGAGAGAGAGAGAGAGAGAGAGAGAGAGAGAGAGTTATGTAACAGGTATGACTTCACAGGAAGCCAGTGAAATAAAGAGGCGGGATGCACAGTCTAGCTAGCAGATAAAGCTCCACTGTGTGTGTGTGTGCTGTTGTGCGCATATATGTGAGTGTGCATATGCGTACATACTTGTATGTATACAAGTGATGCTTATCATAAATGTGTGACTGTGGTTGTGCTTGTTTGTGTATATGCTAATGTGTGGGCAGGTATAATGCTGCAGTGTGTGTGTGTGTGTGTGTATTAGACTCATGGTCCACAATGAGGCTTTGTTCCTGGACTTAGGAAGAGAGGAGAAAGAGGGACAAATGGATGTCTGGTTGGACTCTCAGTTTTCATTTCCATGTGAGGTGTAATCTTAAGAACTAGAGATTGTTCTGTGCCACTCCTTGCCTGTAGGAGGCACAAGTTGTGACAGCGGTGAAAGATCAATCAATTGAGAGAAGATTTGGCAGTGGCTTTTATTTATCAATGACAAGAGGGCAAAGAAGAAGGTGGTGATGGGGAGGAGGAGATGGTAAATTCATCCTCTAATCAGAAGATGGAAAATTTTCTTTGTTTATTGGACAACGTGGAGTTTAGACATGTAGCTCCAACAGTAGAAGAAGTCGGGAATGAACCAAAACCAAAGTTGAGATCTGCTGGCAGGACTGGTGATGTAACTGGCCATGCTATTGTATGTTAGGCCCAATTCTGGATAGAGGGATGTATCACATGTACAAAACACAAAAGTTTGCCTTAGGAACCCCACGAAACCACCGAAAGAACCTGAATCACTGCATTTTAAAGGATCATTTGCATGTTTGAGCCTAATATATTCAATTTTCATACACGTAACTTTACTGACAATCATTTCCCAANTGCATGTTTGAGCCTAATATATTCAATTTTCATACACGTAACTTTACTGACAATCATTTCCCAAAGTTTACTACTGGAACGGTGAATTCAGTTTGTTTGTTTTGTTTTTTTTTCCTACCTTCCAGACCGCCATTGGTTTCAGTTCATTCTGGTACGCTATTAAAATCAACTTGTTGATACTTTAAAAGTTCTTGGGATAGGTAATCCATGATCATGAACAACACGTGTATTCTTTTTTTCCAAAGTTACGTAATTTTAGCATTTAAGCATAATAAAAAGCGCAGAGTGAATATATGTCTGCACCGGGGAATATAGTCTCAAAAGAAGACCTGCGTTTATCGAAAAAATGTAAACAACGATGACTTCATAAGGCTGCGTAACTATTAGCAGGAATAAAACATCAAATTTTAAGGTAGGTGTACTGCTTGAATATTTGATTTTTGAAAGATTAACAGATTTTACAAAATATCAGGAAAGCTGAAATATGGTTTTATCCTTTAGGAAATGATTGTCAGTAACATAACATGTATGAAAATTTAATATATTAGGCTCAAACATGCAAAATCTTTGCCTTGCAAGCCTTGCAAGATGTCTTTGCCTGCAAAGTTCGACTTAGTATGAAGTATACAGGGTCTGTTACAACGATATTTGTTGGAAATTGGAATTCCCCCATGGAAGTGACGTTTAAGTCCTTATATGGAAGACATGCTGTCATGGAGGCCTGTTAAACCTATTAAATAGAGGAGTTGGTGCAGCTGAGAAGCTACAACTTGAGCCTGCCTGCTACTCCTCTACCCCCTATAAATTATGAGATTTTAAAGTTTTGCAGACATAAAGTAAGTTTTTAACCAGTTCAAATAGTCGTCCTGAAGGTCTTTCCTTGCACCTCGCAAAAGGCTTTACTCCTGTGGGTATGCACGCATGTTGGTCTGCACTCTGCAGTCTGTGTTAAAGGTTTGTGGACAAACCTTTAACACAGAAAACTAATATGCACATACTGTCACAGACACACACATGCACACACATCACAGCAGATTTATAGCGTTTAGCTGTGAAAGCTGGATGCATTGTGGTAAACTTACTAAAGCTTTGTATTACGAATCCAACAGTGGTGTGGCCAGTGACTGCAATGATAATGTTCCACACATCTGTTACTCTGCTGAATATGCCAGCTCAATCTCTGGCCGGGGAGGGGAGGATCTATAGTCCTTAAGTTTGAAGGCAAATTTTTCCCTTTTAAATTTCACATGGCCACAGCTTCTTCTCCAGCCGGTTGCTACCATAGCTGTACCCTGAAACACCCTCCTCCCTTCCTGTTAACACACATCTGTTTGGTCAATATGATGAGCAACAAGGAAAATCACCATGGCAACCCTCCAGAAACATCCAAAAACTCACCACTTCTCACACTCACGCACCTATAGCAAAGAAAACAGAGGTCAAGGCATGTTTTCTCAGATATGTGGGAGGCTGTGTGCATTTGTGTGTGTGTGTGTGTGCAGGGGTGCATGTGTGTGTTTCCATGTGCATGCTTAAGAGGTCAGGGTATCTTGGCATGTCTCACCATGGTTCAATGTCTCCTTTTAGCTCTGCTGGCGCTCTCATGTTCCTGTTGGCTGACCTTTTCTCTTCCTGTGAAGTTCCTGTCATGCACACTTTGTTCTCTAAGGTCACAGATCTCCTCCTTAACGGCAAACACATTTTATGTAACATTTTTTTTTTTAAAGTGTATTGTTCCAAAGTGAAAAATGCATACTTATACATTTTTAATTAATTTTGCTTCTGTTGCCTTATCCTGATTTTTATTTTGTTTTTATCATATTTTTTTTATACTTAAGAAGTACAGAAAAAGCATTCCACTGTTGTATGGCTGCACGTGACAAATAAAACTTTGAAACTTTTTAAAAAATAGATTTGAAATATTTAGCACCTACAGTGGCTAAATTTTTTCTTGCATCAGAGTAAGACTCATTATTATGTTAATTAACGTTACTGGCATTCCCAAAACCTACTTTAATAAATAATAATCTGTTCATGATACATTGATTATTATTCAAATACTGAGTGAAAGGTAGCATTGCATGTCTTACATTTCAGGATTAAAAAAACATAACCCTGTCTCCGTATGGCATGGCTTCTCAATTTTTGTCCTTGAGTACCACATTATTCTTTTTCATCCCTTCCTGCTCTACCCACGCCCACTTAGCTAAATCAGGTATGTTGACTTAATCAGGACATGGCAATTCCCATATCTTGATTGGCTAAACAAACCCAATTTAGCTAATCAGGAGTGGGTGGAGGAAGAGAGAAAATATGCAGTGTAGTGATAATAGGATGGAGATTTTTTATTAAGTTTATCAAAAATCTGTTAGAGTGAATCAGAATTCCTTCCTCCATCCCAATGCTTTGGGAAAGCAGGTGGGTGGAGGAGACACATTTAGTTTCCAGGTAAAGATGGAGCAGGAGAAGGAGGAAGTGTTGGGAGGAGACATTTTTAGACTTGTGAGACATACCCATGGTGTAGACGTCAGTGCAGAAGAGTTTGACAATGCAGATCAAAGTTCATGCAAAAACCAATAAAACAAACTTCTTGAATATGTAGCCACACCATGAGCCTTCCCTCTCCATAACCAAACCACTTTATTTCTCTCATGCTTTAACTGTGCTGGCTGCCAAGTTCATTATAGCAAAGATCAATTGAAAAAAATGTTGGCAGTGAACATTCATTGTCATCCATCATAACCATGAGTTTTACAGATCATGCAATACTGATGTTTAGTTTAGTGAGACGTCAAGTGGAAGACTTAAATTAGGCTCAAATTTAAAAAAAAAAAACTTCTGAAACTTCAACACATGCAGAGAGAGAGAGAATGAAGCCTCTGGATTTGCTCTCTGCCAGCCATTGTGAAAACTGATTTAGTTAATGGTTTCCAAGAAGAGGAATCTCTAGGAACTAAGGGGGAGACTAATTTAAGGGAACCTACACACACTCGTATCTGTGTGTAGGTTTCACAAACACACTCACACATTTATGCACACACGTATGAAGATAGTCCAAGGTATATTTGCAGCAAATCTTGTAAAGTTTGTGGCAGTCATGTTGTGTATGAGAAGTGGTCTGGCCTGTAAATCTCACTTGGCCCAGAATTGTATTCCTGTGGTTGTGTGTGTGTGTATATAGTTTAGCCAAGGATGTGGTCGGCCTCACCAAAATGCCTACAAGACGGATCCTTCAGCCCCCCCTCTATCTTGTATGTATGCATGTCTATCTTGAGTGTGTGTGTGAGTGTGTGAGAGAGAGAGAGAGAGAGAGAGAGAGAGAGAGAGGGAGAGAGATATATCATTCAACAGCCGCGCCTCTGTCCAGGAGCATCGGATATTGGATTAGTGTGTTAATCTCCCTCTCGTTCTTTTCTCACGTTCCTCTTTCCTCCCTCTCTCTCTCTCTCTATTCCTTTCCTCTCTCTCTCTGTGTGCGTGTGAGCACGTGCACTTGTTCCTTTCACTCCTTCCTCACAGTCCCAGTCCATCCTTTTCTTGCGATTGCTTAAGCTGCAGTAAACAGGAGCTCAACACTTCCATGTATGTCCAGACTGCTGCGGTGTGTGTCATTATAATCCTAATATCATGTAATATAATTAATATTAAGCGGAGATTTAGGGAAATTTTCTCATATTTTTTTTCAATTTGATATATCACACTAAATGTTTTTAAGGTTGTGGAAACTCTGATGAAAATGCGTTAAGAAAATCCAGGTAAAAGCTGTTTTTCCTTATTTAATTCCCTTATTCATTCAATCAGACAACAGAGATGCAGATGTAAAAAAAATAGATGTTTTAAATGTGATATGGACTGCACAAAGGCAGGTTTAAAGGTTTATTTTTCAGGAAGAAATCCCTCAAAATTTTAAGCATAATTTGCATTGTACTTGAAACAGCTCCAAAGATGGAGACAGAGGAAGCAAAAAATAGAGGGACAGAAGACAGAAGGAAAAGATGAGGAAATGAGCAGAGAAAGGCAGAGACAGAGAACCCGCTGAGCTCAGACAAAGACATCTCTGTCCCTCTGAGAAATGACGTCCAGGACGCTTTAACCTCCTGCGTCTGCTGGGACAACCAAACAGCATAGCAAGCTAGCTATTTGTGCAGTCTGATTCTGCACGTAAGCACGTGTCTGACAATTCTGCATGTATTTAATTTAACTTCAAACATAGAGTTAATTGTCTTTTTCAAACGTTCTGCTGAGGAATATGGTCCCATTTCCTTACAGATTTTACGTGTGCGATTTATCCCAAATTTGTGGAATGGTTGTTTTGATTTCAGCGGGAGGACCCACCGATGGTCCCATCTGTACAAAAGTTGTTTTTTTTTTTGTTTTGTTTTTTTTAAATACCGTGATATACAACTTTTTCATGTTCCAATCTTCATTTAGGAGTCTAGTTTGAAACATTTGCAAAACACAGGGATCCACTTTCTACTTACCCTAACTGCAGCACCACTGTGCATACTTAGTGAAAACAGGCCATTTCAGGTACTGTCTCTTTAAGTTCCCCTCCTGAAAAGTCTGCTCTGTTCTGATTGGCCAGCTTGTCAGGCCTGAGCTGGCAATACCCACAGACTGTGAAACATGGATATTAGCCAAACATTCGCTCATATTTTGTAGGTGTGTCTAACCAGGTGTGTTTAAATGCGTTACCCAGTGACATCAATATGTTAGGAAAGTAAAGGACTAGTCAGAAACAAAGCTTTCACGGCAGCATAGGACCTATGGGTTTGTCTTACTGGATGCATTTCAATTGCTGTAACCTCATTTTGACACTGACAATGTTCAGCACATACTCCCTATTATATGACATCATAAAAATGAAAATAAACAACAAAAAGCATAATACTTCCCCTTTAAACTCACAGTACCCTATAGGGTTCTGTAGTTAAAACATCAAAAAATGTCTCAAGAAACCAAATATAATGGTTGAATTTTGCTTAAAATGTGTATAAAGTCTTCAAAAGATCATCTAAAATGTTTGTGTTTGATAAAAAAAAAATGGCACAATAAAAAAAAAATGCATCTTTGATTTTTACAATTTCACAAGCATGTGCTTCAATAATACCAAGCAGATACAGAATATATGTGTATTTGTTTTTAAGGTGAATATTAATATTAAGAAAGTAAAATACTGAAAAAACTAAGATCTGAAAAGCAGAAGAGAAAATATCAGTCTAGTGGAAAAAAATAATTTCACTGAATTATGATGAGCCACAAAAGTTGGCTGCCCTCCCCCTTCAGCATTAAACTTTGGATGCTAAACTTCAGACTCCCATTACCATAGAAACAGCTCAACAGCCATAAGAGAAACGTACGTAAAGAGTCTTAGATACTGTATCAATCAGGAGGTCAAAATGAGAGAAGGAAAAGCTTTAATTGAAGACGACAAATATTTTCTTTTGTGAGTATACAGTATGTTTGTGCAGTGTTATATATTTGTCCATCACTTCAATGTCTGTGTGTTTGATAACAGGAAGCAGCCTTTTAAAGGGGAAAAAAAAAAACCTTGTACTTGGATTTTACTACCAAAGCATAAAATTGTCAACAATTGGGCTGTGACCAAACTCCTTTTCCTGCTGTAAGACAGCAACTGCACCAGAAGTTTTAATTTAGTGCATTTCAATAAATAAACATTTACAGATTACTGATTATCTGCTTAGTTTAATTAATGATGAAATCCAAGCTCAGTCACATTTGAATTCTTTTTTTTTTTTTTTNTTTTTTTTTTTTTTGTCCATTAATAGTACAGCTCTGAGTAAAACACCAGATTTATTCCTTCTGTCAGGCTGTAAGGTTAAGTTTAACCATTTACAACTGTTATTTTCAGATGTGTAAAATGCTGCCCACATCTATGAGTATTTATGGTCCCATACCAAAAAAATTACTGTATCCATCTCTTTACATGTACTTAAGATTCGTCTAAAAAGTAAATCTCTATTTTTAAAAGTGCTTACAATAAATGCATTATGCACTATGACCTCCTAAAAAAATTTTCATCCCAAAAGGTACGTGAGCAGATTTTTGTATTTTTTATGAATGTATATTCAGGATTACACCCAAAATGATTATTTTAAATATAACTACTGTAAACCAACTACATGAAAGTCAATATAACCAAACTCTGTAGAAGGACAACTGTTGGTGCAGACATGAAATAAGATATATGGGAAAAGGACAGAGTACAGAGACATGCTGATAGGACGACGTGATTGAAGTTTGATCCTGGCCACCAATTATGTGGTTGCTATGTTTCCTCTGTTGCTACCCTGGTATCTTCCTTTCACACACTTGAGAGGAGGAGGAGGAGGAGGAGGAGGAGGAGGAGGCAGAGGAGGAAGACACATTATAAACACGTTCTATGTATAGGTGTAACCAAAAAGTATGTTTTTTTAGGGCTAAAAATGGAGACAAGTTCACAAAATAGCAGAAACAGTTTGATGAGGAGACAATTCTTACATTACAATACAATACAAATACAAATTACAATACACATCTACTGTATGTCCGATATTTCTTCAGAAAATGACAAAACAGAAAGGATAGTTTTTTCCAATCACTTTGGGGTTTTTTTCCCCCCTGAAGCAGTCTTCTCAGGCTGTGACAAAATGACTCAGACTGCATTACGGTTTTTCAAAAATCCAAACCAAAATCAGTAATTTCTTGCTGCAATAATCACAAAAAGGAGGAGTGGACACTATGGAATAAACCCAGTTTTCTCTGAGTAGTAGAGAGAGAGGAGGATGGATGCATACATTTACATACATTTAGTGTGACTGATTTATGGATTATATTTAAACTGTGAGAAGTTCTGGTATTGTCATGGTAATTACACAAGTAATGTGCAAAAGAAAATATTCCTGGTCTGCCTCGTATTACGGAAAGCTTGAAGAGAATGGAAAAGAATTTATGTAACGTAATGACTTGATTGTAAGAAACAGAATCTGAATGGCAAAACAATAACTCCATCCCTCTTTTTCCTCTACTCCTCTCTCCCTTTTTTCTTTTTGACAGACTTAACCAATAAAATATGGACATTCAGTCTTTGCAGACTGGCTTAAATCTCCTGATTCCTGCCTTCCCTCTTCCTGTTTCTCAACAGAAGGAAAAGTTCACAACTCGAGACACTGAATCCAAGTCCACAGAGTGTCAGCTCATAATATTGCTGCTTAATGAGGGAAGAAATAGCAGTGGTTATCCATTTGGCCCGAGTCCTCTTTCAGTCACAGTGTGTGTGTGTGTATGTGCATGCGTGCCTGAATGCTTGTGTGTTTGTGTGGGTCTAGGTCTGTGGGTATGTTTGCATGGCTGTGCACAAATTAATGCTTTGGTGTGTGTGTGTGTGTGTGTGTGTGTGTGTGTGTGTGTGTGTGTGTGTGTGTGTGCGTGTTTGCTTCTTTAAAGGCATCAGCAAATGCACACCAGCAACTGTGTCCCTATACTGTATGTCTGTGTGTGTGTCTGTGCATGTATAAAAGTGTGTGTGAGTGTGTGTAGGGGTAAATAATTGTGATTGTGTTTATTTGCTGGCTGTGTGTAGGATACAGGAAGCCTTGGGGGGCCAGGTTCTTGCCATTTGTTATGGAGCAAGAAGGATTGCATGTCGATGTGTGTGTGTGAGAGAGAGAGAGAGAGAGAGAGAAATGGGGGCAATGGAAGTTATAGCCCTCTCTGTTGTGTATAACTGCTGGGCATGGAGTCTCTGTGGAGCCGGAGCGTAGTGCAAGATCACACGCGCGCGCACATGCACTTGCACACACAAATGGTAACACTTTATTTGAAATGTATAGCACACTGATTTATATACTCAGGCCTTGAGCTGATTCATCCATTATGTCGACTCTCACAATGTTTTCATGTTACATCTTTCTCTTAAATGACTGAAATTAGAATCCTGCATTGATTTAACAAGCAAAGTCAAACTTCATGTCCCCCTTTTCTTTTTTTTCATATTTTGGAAAACAAGATTCACCCTCTGCACATCTCAGAATTGTGGGTGACAGGTGAGTTGCCCAAGACCAGGTAGCCTAAACCAAATCACTCAATACAAGATTTCACAACCAGTACATTGATCTACACCCCAAAGTTTAAAATGTTTGGGAACAGGAGTCCCAAATGAGCCTGTCGCAGAGCAAATACATGCCCTGAAGTTATGGGACATCCTGTAACGTCTGGACTCCGCAAGCAGCAAACCCAGAGGAAGCTGATGCTGCATGTCCACCGGGAACCTCCCTTTACAGCGCAGCCTTCTTTCTCCTCATTACTGTCAGTGGAGGGAGATGCACCGTTAACCACTCTAGACAGTGCTGAGTGCTTAGCCCGTTTCTACCCACTCAGTGCTGAGCGGGAAAAGATGCATTTACATCTCCCTCTTTTATTTCTCCCCTTTTTCCTCATCAAATTGGAATGGGCCAACTTCCCAGTGTTCTGCAGCCCTTGTCACTGCTTGGGCTCCACTATTAGCCAAACAGACGCATGCTACCTCTGTGACACGAGATGCCATGACCTGCCTCTTTCTACACTACAGGCCAGAAGTTTGAGGCCACCCCCACATTTAAAAAAAAAAAAAAAAAAAANAAAAAAAAAAAAAAAAAAATCATCAGTACACTGTTTTATAATTTATTGCAAAGGAAATGACAAAAATACATCAAATAAACATAACTAATTAGTTTTCAAGAAGAATTTGTCAACATAAAAGCACTTTGAAGTCATTTCAGGATCAGACTTTGGTTTCGTCAAAGTAACCCCCTCTAGCCAAGTCATAATTTTCAAAACCTTTTGCTTCTCTTTTGAATGGATGTAATTTTGGCATAATTTAGATGAATGTTTTGGATCGTTGTCCTGTTGAAGAATGAAATTTTGACCAATAATTCATAAACTGGATGGAATCATGTGTCTTTGAAGGATGGAATGGTAATTCTCTTTCTTCATAATNATTCATAAACTGGATGGAATCATGTGTCTTTGAAGGATGGAATGGTAATTCTCTTTCTTCATAATTTCTTTAACTTGGACCAGGTCTCCACATCTCTCTCCCTCAAAAGCATTACTGACAGAGCAATAGCATGAGCAGACTATATAGCAAGTTAATTCCAAAGTGATCTGGGAGAAGGCAGACAGCAGGCTATTGAATAGAATGTTAAAACACATATAATAATAATAATAATAATAATGATAATAATAATAATAATAATAATAAT
This sequence comes from Lucifuga dentata, assembly GCA_014773175.1. Classification (NCBI taxonomy): domain Eukaryota; kingdom Metazoa; phylum Chordata; class Actinopteri; order Ophidiiformes; family Bythitidae; genus Lucifuga; species Lucifuga dentata. Next base: position 76,453 of record VXCM01004100.1, read on the forward strand.
AATAATAATAATAAT
>VXCM01004101.1:7500-12500 GCA_014773175.1 Lucifuga dentata
AAAGATAAATAACATGAAGACATGATGGATGGAAGAGATTTACATCACATACTGTGTTAACCTTAGTAACTGTGTGTGTGCGTGTCTGTGTGTGCATGTTCACATGTAAGATAAATGTGTGATTTATTGCAGCACTTTAACAAATAGGGAATTTTATTTCTTGAACCACTAAGATACCGCATTACACTCACACACACACATACACACACATACTTGCAGGCACACACACACACACACACACGCATTTTGCATGGAAAGAGGCGCAGATAGTGATCAGTAGCCTGATGCTGCTGGATATTTTCCATCAGGTAAAAACTGATTAACACACACACACTGTTTGTTTAGTAGCCAACGTGTTGGAACATCAACTGGAGTCTTGGTTATCCGGATAATTTTTGACAGAGTTTACTCCTGCTCTATGTGTGTGTGTGTGTGTGTGTGTGTGTGTGTGTGTGTGTGTTCTGTTGTGTCAGTAGTTTCTCCATATAAATATTACATATTCTGAAAAAACTGTCTAAAAATGATCATTATTAGGAGAGGAAATAAAGAGAGGAGAGGAGGAGAAGAGAAGAGGAGAGGAGGGGAGAGGGAGAATAATAGAGGAATGAAGGGAGAGAGGAGGAGTGATGGAAATAAACTTTAAAAGACTGACTATGATGACTCTGAGAAAATTCTGCTTCCACAGCTCATAAATAACACATTGATGCTGCTAAAGCTGCTCACACACACACACACACACACACACACATAAACACACACACATACACATTAAACGTGGTTGTTTGTGGTTTGGTGGTTTTCAGAGCTGCATGGTTGAGTCTCACGGTTTTCATCCTCATAATACCAGCAACAGAACAATTGTTTTAACCTCGTTTTGTCGATGTGGAGATTTGTTATATTTGTTATATATTTGTTATATTTTCCAACTTATCGCATTTATGGCATCACATCGGCATGTCATCAGACACGCCCACGTTACACAGCGACTGACCAGGTGTGTTCAGGTGTGTTAGTGTGTTGAATGACTGTGTCCACAGAGAGAAGTGAAAGTGAAACTGTGGCCATTCTCTCCATTTGTAACGAGATAAAAACACAGAAGCCACGCCTCCTAACATTTCCATGCTTCATTTCCTGTTTAAAATGAGATAAAACACAGAATACCGTTAGCCACGCCTCCTAACGTCTCCATGCTTCTCCCTGTTTATAACGAGATAAAAACACAGAATCCCGTTAGCCACGCCTCCTAACGTCTCCATGCTTCTCCCCATTTATAATGACATAAAAACACAGAATCCCATTAGCCACGCCTCCTAACGTCTCCATGCTTCTCCCCATTTATAACGAGATAAAAACACAGAATCCCGTTAGCCACGCCTCCTAATGTCTCCCATTTATACGATTAAAAACAAAGAGCTCATCTCTCTGATCATGTGGCCTTAGAAAGTCATTTCACTTCCTGCTTTGATAAAAACACAGCAGATGTTTTTTTACATTAATAACACAAATACTAATAATAACAATAAAATCATAAAGTCACAACAAAAAAGTCACGAGTTTCAGATGATAAGTTTACCGGAATGTCTAATTTAAAAAAGGAGAGCTGAAGGAGAGAAGGTGTGTGTGTGTGTGTGTGTGTGTGTGTGTGTGTGCGTGTTCCTGCCATTGCCCTGAAGCCTCTCCTGCATTATTTAATACAGCAACTCTATTAGCGGCTCTGTCTAAATGCTGGGAGGATGGAGGGATGATGAGGAAATTATTTTATTTTGAAGGAGGAGGATGAAGACAAAAAAAAAAGAGGTCAGAGAGAAAATGTGGAGAGCGGATGGAAGAAAGCATAAATGGAAGGAAAAAAATAGATGATAGAAAAAGGAGTAATTTTAGGACAGAATGGAAGGAAACAAGAGTTAAAAGAGGCAGATAAGGAAGGATAGAAAGAGGTATACAAAGAAAGGAGATATGAAAATAAATATAAAAATGTAAGACTCCAAAAGGAGGTATTAAAGGATAGAAGGATGTATGGATGAAAAGAAAGAGGTAGGAAGGTATGAAGGAGGTACTGAAGAAGTGAAGAATATTAAAGGATGGAAGGATGTACGGAGGGATAGAAGGTCAGAAAGGAAGAAAGAGGTGAGGGAGGGAAGGACTGAGGAAAGGCGGGAGGACAAGTTGAAGGATGGAGGGAGGGAGGGAGGAGAAAGTAGAAACTGATTAGAAAAAGGAGAGGAGAGGGTGAATGATTAAAATGTCGGCTTGTGCAAGAGTTTCCACACAAACACACACGTGCACACACACACACACACACATCTCACGCACACAGTGTTGTGTATTCTGGTGACAGTGAGGTTTGATAGGCTGACTGCAAACTGAGATTTACTGAAGCATGAGAGAGAGAGAGAGAGAGAGAGAGAGAGAGAGAGAGAGAGAGGGAAGTCAAGCTAAAACGTAAAACCTAAATTTGTCAAAACATGTATTTATGACTTTATGCTTCCAATTTTGGGAAACTGCTTAAATATGAAAGTGTGACATCACTTCCTGCTTCCACATTAAAATATGTGTCCATAAACATTTTCCAGATAAGCAGAAACGTTAAAAGTAAAATGTGTACAGAATGCATGTTTAGACTTCAATAGAAGAGACTTTACCAAACTCTATCAGCTAAAGTCATGTGACAACACTCTGTCTGCTGATTGGTCAGAAAGAAACTCCAAACAGGAAGTAGTTTCTATCAAAGTAAATCAGAGTAACAAAGATGAATGTGGATCCTTTCCTAGTCATAGCATCATTTGATCCATGAAGAAGAAAACTATGACAGCAGAAGCTGAATCTGATGTAGAGACGTGTGGAAAACCACATGTACGACACATGATGTGAAGAAGACGTGCTGCCTTCACATGCTGACAACATACAAGCAACGCTAACCTGAACACGTTACCTAAGATTTACGTTTCCACCTTTAACAACGTTGTTTGATTTGATCATGAGTTTACTTAATGTGAAACATACACACACACACACACACACACACACACACACACACACACATCTCTGCTGCTAATCAATCAATAGTTTTTCTGATTGATCTGTCTGGAGGGTAGGAAAAACAATTCTAATATTTACCGCTCGTTGTATGTTTTGGAAAACAGTGGTTAGTAATGTATGCAGGTTGTATTTATTGGGCTCAAACATACAAATTCACTGGTATGCTCCTTTAAGAGAGCTGCACTTAGTGTTTTTTCCCTCATGTTATGTAAGCAACATGCTAAAAACAAATATTAGCCAATCATCAAGTCACTGTTCTGGCAAAGAGCAGCGTGATGTCACAGTGATGTCACAGTAATATCAGTGATGTCACAGTGATGTCACAGTAATATCAGTGATGTCAGAGTGATATCAGTGATATCAGTGATGTCAGAGTGATGTCAGTGATGTCACAGTAATATCAGTGATGTCACAGTGATGTCACAGTAATATCAGTGATGTCACAGTGATATCAGTGATGTCAGAGATGTCACAGTGATGTCACAGTAATATCAGTGATGTCACAGTGATGTCACAGTAATATCAGTGATGTCAGAGTGATATCAGTGATATCAGTGATGTCAGAGTGATGTCAGTGATGTCACAGTAATATCAGTGATGTCACAGTGATGTCACAGTAATATCAGTGATGTCACAGTGATATCAGTGATGTCAGAGATGTCACAGTGATGTCACAGTAATATCAGTGATGTCACAGTGATATCAGTGATATCAGTGATGTCAGAGTGATGTCAGTGATGTCAGTGATGTCACAGTAATATCAGTGATGTCACAGTAATATCAGTGATGTCACAGTGATGTCAGTGATATCAGTGATGTCAGTGATGTCACAGTGACGTCACAGTAATATCAGTGATGTCACAGTGATGTCACAGTTCATTTTCATGCTGCTCAGACTGGAAATGCAGTCAAACCCCAAAAATGTGAAGTGATGAGCTCATACATTCGTTTATCAAAGTGTGGACACAAAGCATGCACACAGACATGTACTGTATGCACACACGCACACACACACACAGGCACCCATGCACACATGCGTGCGCGCACACACACACACACACTTACCATCCAAATCCTCCAAACGACACGCTCCTTTTCCTCCTCAGCATGGTCCCTCCCTGCCCCCCTCTCTCTCTCTCTCTCTTTGTCTTCTTGTGTCTGAATTCTCCTGAGCCTCCCTCTCTCTTGCTCTCTCTCTCCTCTCGTCTATATCTCTACCTCCCTGTCTCTTCTCAGGCTCTCTTTTTGTTTTGTCCCGTCGCTTTCTTTCAGCCTCTTCATCTCCCCTCCTATAAATACACTCATCTCCTCTCCTCTGCTCTCTCAGACGGTAGAGCCCTCTCTCTCTCTCTCTCTCTTTCTCTCTCTCTCTCTCTCTCTCTCTCTCTTCCCGCTGTTAATGTTTCTCTCAGTTGACTGAACAAACAGCTAGTGAAGAGAGAAAAGACATTAAGACTGAATACAAAGAGAGAGAGAGCACCATACAAATGGTGCTCTCTCTCTCTCTCTCTCTCTCTCTCTCTCTCAGCTCGCAGGATATACACGCCCTTTAAAAAAAATCAGCTGAGCTTCAGTTGAATAAAATAAATGGATGCATGTTTATTAAATTTGGTTATGCAGCCTGATTGCATCATAAACACATAATTTTATTAAGCAAGAATAAATGTTAGCAACTACGTATATACAATAATATATTTCTATCTATATGTTCATATGATTAAAGAATGTGTTCAGAAAAAGCACTGAGAAGTACGACTGTGCCGTAGCGTTCATGATCATTTTTGACAATAAAAATCTGTCATATCAGTGTTGCTGATATTACAACATGATGATGTGTGAATTAATTCTGATAACATGCAAAATAAGAAGAAACTAAACATCATGTCTGAAAGTATCAGCTCAGTGTCTGATGAATTATTTCCTCTGATGTCTGAAATGCTGCGGCTACAAGCTAACTGGCT
>VXCM01004101.1:17500-41915 GCA_014773175.1 Lucifuga dentata
CTTTTTTAACTTTCCTGTCGTAGGTTTGGTTCCTATAAGAAGAAGTAGCATTTCTACTCGTTACTTTACTTGAGAGAGTACATACCTGAGTAAAAGTACTTCCTTGCGGAGTCTGAGGCTGAGCTGCGTTCTGTGCGTTGCCTTTCACACGGCTACAAACTTCCGGTGGTCATCATGACCAGGAAGTATAAGTGCTGTGGTGGGCGGAGCTCATAAGACAATTACTCAGTATAGTCGACTTTCAGGATATAAAATAAATTTGGGTAAATCTCAGGCATTTAATTTTCATGTTCCTGACACAGTTAAGTTACAGACCCCTTTTAAATTAGCAGACTCAGAGTTTCAGTATTTGGGTATATATATATATATATATAACCCCTGATTAAAGGACGTATTTACTATGAATTACTCACCCTTAGTTACAAGGCTCAAACAGGATAAGTTCAAATGGAATGTTTTACCATTATCTTTTTTTTTTTTTNTTAAGATTGTCAAAATGAATGTGTTACCCTGTTTGGTTTATTTATTTCAATTCCTTCCCTGTTACCTAACTTCACACTTTTTCAAAGGACTTAATGATTCTATTATGAGATTCATCTGGAATAAAAAGAGGCCCAGAATTTAATTTGCTTCACTCCTCAAAACAGGAGAATTAGGCAAAACATGCAGCTCTATTACAGGCTGCTCCAATTAAACCAATGATGACGTGGTTCTTAAATGGCGTGGATCCTTGTGGGTCAGGACTTAATCTTCTGTTGGTGCTCCGAGGACACTATCATCTCTTCCATTTATCAACAATGTAAGGAAAATCCAGCTTATAGCAGATCATTTTGTGTTATCTAATACTTTTATGGAGTTGGAGCCTTAGAAAACACCTTAATCTTCCAGAAAGTTTGACCCTGCAGTCCCCCATTGCTTTAATCTCCCCACGTCATCAGGGACATTAGTCTTCTGGCTTGGATGAAGAAGGGTATCTTAAATATTAGTAACTTATTTTCAGATGGTATCTTTAAGACTTTTGCAGTACTCTAAAATGAATTTGATTTACTAATGCAGGTTTTTATAAATTCATCCAATCACAGCATTTTATTTAGCAGCAATGAGACAAGGAAAAATAGGCTCAGAGCTGTCTTTGGCTGCTGTCCCAAGAGCTGCAACGGGAAGACTTCAGATTTATAAGCATTGCTGTCATCTACATCCTCTTCATCTTATGACCCTTTGAGGAAGGTTTAGGAGACACTCAGCCAGACCTTCTCTGATGAAATGTGGCTTTCAGCGTGTAATCACATTACAAATTTATATATCAGATCTATCTCATTCCACTTCGTCTTAACAAGATGTATCCTAATGTCTCCTCACTTTGTTTTAAATGGTACATTAATGCATACATTTTGGGATTGTCCGATAATACGTGTTTATTGGTCTGAGGTGCATGAATCAGATCAGAAGATAATTGGTAAGAAATTTAATTTGTCCTGTTGAACTGTAAAGCTGAGTTAGTTGTCAGCCTGAAAATAATGAGCCTTAAACATTTGGACATTTTGTCATTTCTGATATGAACCAGAGAAGTAAAGTCAGTTAAAAGTCATTTTGGTGACTTGTATTTTACTTACAGCCATACAGAAGCTTTTAAAAGCTTTAAAACTTTATTTTATGCTGACGGAGGAAGACATTTAGTCTTCCTGCTGGACGTGTCTGTCCACGCCGTCTCAGCCGTCCTCTACGTGAGGCGCCGAGCTCGCCGTTTCCCATTCCTTCAGTTTGTTGTTTTGGCGTTTGGAGCGATCATCTTGCTCGCTCAGCTTACTGACAGGCCGGTTTGAAACTCCGGACCACTTCTGATGACATCATCAACAGCAGCCAGAGCTTCCTGTTCCTGAACGCATCCTTCAGAAATAACCAACAGCTACATATTATAGGTAATTAAAATAGAAAATTCTCTCTGTATGCAAACGTTTTACTGTAATGAATTAATTCAGCTCTGTTTTGTGGTACACGCCTTGATTGATAAGTTCTGAGCCTCAGACTGAATTCTGGATTTCTTTGAAGGCTGAAAATCAACAATAATACAGAAAAGGTACATTCACGTCCAAACCAGAAATAATATAAACCTGATTTGAAAAACTAAACAGAAACGCGTCTGAGGTAAAAAGCGAAAGAAACAGAATAATGTCAGACATCCTGTAACCATGTGACCTGGACACGTAAAAAAAAAACCAAAAAAAAAAAAACATGGCTTTAAACAGCTGATACTGATTGTGTTCATCAATAAAAATACTGTAATAAAAAATCAATAAATTAATTACTTAATTAAAAAAATACTGTAATATTATTCTGGAAAGGTGATGTTTAACAGGTAACTCTTCCTGCCGTGTGAAGACGTTTTTTATGTAACTTCTACAGAAACATAGATAACATAATAACTGATGTGGAACATCGTACAGAATAAACGTGCATATTTACATCTGATATTTTCATTGATTCATCAGAGGAACATCTTTGTTTTCAGAATTCATGAGTATCAGCTGGATGCTGCAGCAAACAGGTCAAAGGTCAGGTCAAAGGTCAGGCTGCATCTCTCAAACCTTCAACTGGGATTTTTTTTTACCACGATCTTAAAATACCGACAGCAGATAATCCTGACACACCTTATCTCTTTTCCTCCTCTCCTCTCCTCCTCCTCCTCCTCCTTTCTTCTCCTCTCCTCTCCTCTCCTACCCTCCTCTCCCCTCCTCCTCTCTCCTCCTCATCTCCTTCTCTCCTCTCCTCTCCTGTCCTCTCACCTTCCTTCCTTCCTTCCTTCCTTCCTTCCTTCACAGAAATTTCCATGGCAACCACTTTCTAATACCTTGTTGTAACCACTCAGAAACACTTTAGTAACTACCTATAACCTCCTATAAACGACGCAGAACAAACCTTCAGCAACAATCTAACAGCTGCACCTTCATCACCATCTAAAAACACCCCGGCAACCATGACGAAGATCACTGCAAACACCTTTAAACACCTCACCAACCACCTAATAACACTCTGACAACCACCTAGCTGACAGGATCTACCACCAGGACTTTGCACTCCCTCTTGGCGATCTTGTCCACAGACAGCAGACTTTTGTCCTGAGGCGGCAGGTAGAGCGGCCGGCCCACCGGAGAGCCGACAGGAGGCGTGATGGCCCGCCGCTCCATGGCGCTGCCCGTCCTACACACACACACACACACACACACACACACACACAGCAGATATGAACAGATGAAAGTTGACAGATTAAATTACCGTATAAACCTGTGTATAAACCCGTGTATAAGCCGACCCCCTGATGTTGTTCCATCAGTTTATTAGTGTAGTAAACTTCCTGTTTTTCTGAGTATTGTCATAGTATTCCTGTGATTTTCTGAAAATAATCCACGTAGCGGTTGTGGCGGCTGTTTTAAAACTTCACCGTTTTAACGGGGCTTCTCTTCCTGACGCACACTGGAATGATAACATCANGCTGTTTTAAAACTTCACCGTTTTAACGGGGCTTCTCTTCCTGACGCACACTGGAATGATAACATCATGCTCTTCTTCTTTTCATAACTAATTTATTTTCAAAATCAAAACAACAGAACATGATGTGAGGTGAGGTCAGAAACGCTGGCTCCGCCTCCAGCTGAGTCTATAAATAGACTCCTCAGCTCATGACGCCAGCAATGATCAATCAGTTAAAATATAAATATTCAAAAATAATAACTTATTTGATTTCACTTTTCCCAAATTAAATATTTTAAATATTTGATAATTAACCTAGAAATGGCTCTAACACGGTAAACATGATGTGCTGATAAGATGTTTAGGAAATATCTCATTCTAAGTTCTGATTTAAACTAGTTTCATGGGTAATGGTAATGGTAGCATTTCTACCCTGAAAATTTCCTTCTCTGGGATCAAACTTGAATTTCTCCTGTATAAGCCGACCCCCGATTTACTTTTTGTAATTTTTGAAATTTGGTAATAAAAACTTGGCTTATACTCGAATATATATGGTAATTAATTTTTAACGTTTTACAAATCTATCAGGCTCAGATTAGACGTGGATTTCCTGAACAACACGATGTTGGTGGTTTATAAAAACCAGGTCCAGATCTCCTTTAGTAAAAAGCCTTTATTTTTCTGATGACTGACAGCATTTTAAACAATAAACCAGAACTCTGATGAAGGTGTACGTGCAGTTTATTGTTTTAAAAAGCTGTAAACCCGTCAGAAAAATAAAGGCTTTTTCCTAAAGGAGATCCACACACTGCCTAGACCTGGTTTTTTATAAACCACCCACATCATGTGGTTCAGGAAATCCACGTCTGATGGATAGTAATTCCCCTCCATGTGGAAGATGAACTCCTGAAGCACACATGTTCAGCTCAGACCGTCAGACGACAGACCGAGCCTACCAAGGAAAAAAGTCGCTCTGATACCTCATGATGTGCGAGCGCGACGGCTGCTGGTGTGAGAAGGACTGGGACCGGCCCAGACTGGCCTGGTGTCGGTCCAGCAGGTCTCGGACCGCTGGGCTGGACGGGCTGTTCTTACCTGGGTAAGGAGAAGGAGGGACATTCAGCAACTGGAGCTTTAACTGAAAAACAATTCCATATCCTGAATTGCTAGAGTTGAAGGTTTAAATCCCTGTCATAGCGTAGCATCAGCCGTTAACACTATTACATGTTGATCCATCAAAAAAACGTTAAAACAGCATAATCACGTCTGTAACATACGTGACAGTGGCCGAGCATCAGGCGGAGGGTTGGCGACTGAGGCCGTGAACTGCAGCTTCAGCTTCATATGCTGACTCAGCTAACGGACAACAGGAATAAATAAAGTTAGAGGAAAGTAAAAAGTTGGTGGTAAAGGCTAAACGAAGGCGAACGCACCTCGTACAGGCCGGGCCGCAGGATCTGGAACGACACGCTGAACGACAAAGTGCTTCCTTTCCGACAGTGACCCAGATTACTGAGAGGACTGTGACAGACCACAGCAGCCAGTGCCGCGTCCTCGCCCTGACCCCGCCCTGACACACACACACACACACACACACACACACACACACACAATTACATCACTGTGTACATTTGGCTGTATGTAATGTATGTTGTTAATATCCATATAGTGATCACAAGGTCTCTCTCTCTCTCTCTCTCTCTCTCTCTCTCTCTCTCTCTCTGTCTACTGTATCTGTTGTTGGATAACGCCAAGGCAAAACATTAACAACCACCTAATACACCTAGCAACCAGCTTGAACACTACAACACTACAACACACACACACCCTCAGGAGTCACACAGCAAACTACACAAACTTCCATGCAACCACTTAGAAACACCATGCTACAACCACACAGAAAAGTTAAGCAATAGTCCGACACCTTAACAACAATCTCACAGCCGCCCAAAATGCTAAAGCACCTTAAGTACCACCTAAAAACACCCTAGAAACCAAAATGAATATCATAGCAAACATCTTTGAACATCCAATCAACCATCTAATAACACTCTCACAACCACCAGCAGCAGCACCACCACCACCAGGCAAACCTCTAGCAGCCACCCACAACATCATATTAACCACCTAATAACACATTAGCATCTATCTGGCAATACCCTAGTAGCCATCCAGAACACTACAGCAGTCATTTAACAACTACCTATTCACACTGGAACAACTATAAAGCAAACACCTTTAGTCACCATATCAACTACCTAGTGATAACTGTTAAACAACATTCTAGCAACCACCCACAACACATTAGTATCTACCTGGAAACACCCTACCAGCCATCCAGAACACTAGAGCAGTCACTTAGCAACTACCTACTAACACTGTAGCAACCATCTGGAAAACCTCAGCAGCCATCAGGTATGCCCTAGCAACCACCCATAAACCATAGCAACCACTATAGTAACCACTTCAACACTCTACCAATGCCCCACAAAAATACCACCTACAAGATTCTCTCTCTCTTGCTGCATTTCCATCCAAGTAAAGTGTTTTTTTAAATTATTTAATGAAAGTCGACTCAAGAAAAAGCGACTTTCCGTCCACTGAAGTTGTTTCTGATTGAGTCAACTCGTCCGCTAAACCATCTCTGCTTTGTCCTTAACTCGTAAAACCACTTTGCAGCGTTTCCATCCTCTTTGGAAAGTCCTTTAATGCTAAGTTGTCTTAAAAAGATGGAAACAGTTTATCCCTCCCTCTCTTCTCTCTCTCTCTCTCTCTCTCTCTCTGTCTCACACACACACACACACACACACACACACACACACACACACTCAGGTGTCCAGACGAGCCTCACAGCCAGGAAGTCCTGCAGGTTGTTGAGCAGGACATATTTGACTCTGAAGTCCTCCTTCACCCTGACGGTGCTCGGACAGCTGGCCGTCATGACGAAGCGTGGCCGGTCCAGACGGACGCTGGGTAACCTGTGGGAGGAAATCATGTTAAATTAAACTCAAATAAAAACATCCATCAGAGTCTTCGTAAAGCGAGCTGCTTGCTGTGACCTGTAGTGGGTGTAGATGCAGTTGGTGAACGGCATCTTGGGAGTTGACCACTGTAGCACGGCGACCAGAGGAACCTCAAGCCCCTGGAAACGCAGAGGGCGGGATTCATAAAACACAGTGCCATCCAGACAAATAACGTCACGCAACACGTTCCCGTTCATAAAGGTGTTAGCATCTTTTAGCCTTTAGCTTCAAAGAGGTATTACTACGGTATTTCCTTATACAGGACAGGAAGTGAGTTATAAAACACACTGACACGCTAACATTAAAACATGTTTCTGTATGAAACTTGGTGGCATTTTAAACCGTATTTACCTACACGTGTTAGTGATCAATACATCTGATCGATCAAAACTCAGCTGATCAGTTTGTTTAGATGGAAAGTTTTGAACTGATCACACACATTCTGGTGACACCGAGACTCTTCATCAAGACTCAAACTCTGAACTCTGCATCTTTCTGCCTTATGCACACACACACACCTCTTTGGAGTCGTCCTGCAGCATGTCATTCAGGTGTAGCTGGAACAGGAAGTCGTGCTCCTCCAGTGTGCTGAGCATGCTGGGAAGGCGGCAGGCGAGGCTCTCCACCCTGCAGAACGACGCCATGCCCACCTCACCTGACTGGTGGCTGCAGAGGAGGAGAGGCGGAGTCTGAGCTCCAACGTAAAAAACACACCATTCTCACAGAACAACACCAGACACACACACACACACACACACACACACGCACTGTCTGCTGTTCTTACCAAACGTTGTCCACCAGGAGCACAGAGCCATCTGGCATCATGGGAAGGTAGGAGGCGTTGAGGTTTGGCAAGATGCGAACGTCCCGAATACTAACCTCCTCCTGAGAGGACTCATTCAACACTGAGAGAGGAGAGGAGGAGGGGAGGGGAGAGGAGAGGAGGAGAAGGAGAGGAGGGCAGGGGAGAGGAGAGGAGAGGAGAGGAGNAACGCCATCATCTCCGTTTGGCTCATAATCAATAAGACCATGTCAAGGACCGTGGCATGATACAGGAGATAGAGAGAGTCGGAGAACGAGAGGAGGGGGGGATGAAACTGAGGAGGTGAGGAGAGTGCAGAGGGGAGAGAGAGACGAGGTTAATTGTGTGCCAAATCACTGTCAAATGGTTGACATCAAGCCCAAAAATCTTTCCATTAATTTGAATTAGAGGGCTGATACTAGCTTCTGTACCCCCCTCTTCTCCTCCTCCTCCTCCTCCTCCTCCTCCTCCCCCCATCCTTACAGCTCTGGGAGCGCCGTGCACGGGTCACGTTCAGCGTGAGCTCTGACAGCAGCCATATTTCACTGGCGTGCAGCGCTGGCCTGTCCTTTAGTGATAAGCTGTAATAGATCTACACCTCCTCTACCAAGGTAAGGAGAGGAGAGGAGGAGAGGAGAGGGGAGGAGGAGAGGAGGAGGAGAGGAGAGGACACTTTTACTATTTCATTCCAGAATTTTCACAAATACATTCCAAACTCTTCAAAATGAGAGAAAGTGAAACATCCATGTTTGGGGATCGATCGTACCTTTGAGAACTGTCAGGTGTTTCCCAGAGACGCTCACCTGCTTACAGCGCACAGCAGGAGGCGGCAGCACAGTCAGAGTGGTGCTGACTGGAAGCACGACACACGCGTGTTAATGAAAGAGATGTGTGTGTGTGTGTGTGTGCGCATGTGTGTGTGTGTGTGTGCATATGTGTATGTGTGTGTGTGTGCGCATGTGTGTGTGTGTGTGTGCGCGTATGTGTGTGTGTGTGTCATACCCTGAGCTTTGAAGGTGTTCAGATCGTGTCTGAAGGTGTGTGTTGGTTCTCGTTGCTGCAGGACGCTCAGGTAGCCGAGCTCCTGAACCTCCGCTTTCTCCGCCTCCTTCTTCCACACAGTGACCATCACCTGTACAAAACCATCAATACGTCACAGACAGACAGGCAGAAAGACAGACAGGTAGACAGAGAGACAGGTGCTGTACCTTGACTTTGAGGGTGCTGACAGGAAGTTTGTCCAGGGAGACGGTGAGAGGAAAAATGACTTCATCTGTTAGGACCACTGGCTCGTCCAGAGGGGACTGAGACAGAAAAAACGTCTTCAAATATTTATTTTCAAACACAATTTCTCCAACATCACAAACATCAGCTGCTGGTCTCTTCCTCTTGTCCTCTTTTGGAGCATTGCCACTTTACTGTCACCAAGTGGCCACATGTGGAACTGCACATAACAGCTGTAGAGTTGGATTATGATGTATCAGCTGAAGAAATTTCTATGGACATTTTGATCCTTTTTTTCTGCTGTGAAAATCATTGGAATGTAATTTAATTTAATTTTAAGTTATTTATTTTAACAAGGACCATATACATTAATCAACATCATGTGTAACCATGTGTAAATGCATCAGATTTAGCCAAAAAAGGCTAATTTTCATCCGTAGTTCCTGGGTAGGTAGATGTTACAGATTAGTAATCATAAAATCTATTGTTAGCTGGCTGATTGCAAGATGAAAAACGCTGCATTTTCCACCAATGAGAAAACCTTTTACAGACAGCTTTCAGCCTACAGGGGGCAGTGTTTGACGCTCCACAGACACTTTATTGCTGTTTGATGTCCCCGCCGTACCTGGACAGGAGCCCTGCGGAACTCCCGGGCTGCCGTCCCTGATGAGTTGTGGATGAGCAGCGGCTTGCAGTCCCTGAAGTTGCGGCAGCGTGGATCCACCCTGCTGTCCAGCGCCGCGATGGCTGCCTCTGCGGTCGCGATATAATCCTCCTCTCCGTCCTCATTGGCCTCGTCGCTCTGGTAGTCATGGTGATGCTGACTGGCTCGGTGGCGGCTGCTTTCCCCAGGACTCACACTGGCCACAGCGCACAGAGAGCCCGCTAGATCCCGCCACGCGCGGCTACTAGCTGACTCCGTTCCAAACCCCATGGCTGCACCATTATCGCCCCCTGCTGGAAGAAGGACACATGATCATTTTTCGCTGTTTTCAAAGCCTCCATGGAGAGTGGGCGAGGGCTTGGTACAATGGATCACGTGACAGTCAGATTTTATAGAATCGATAAAACATTTATTTCAAGAATGTGAAATAGAATGTGAGAATTTGTTCTGGTTTTTCTAAAAATTTTTCCAAGTATTTCTATAATTTGTTTCTTCAGATTTATTTATTTATTTTTGGGGGATTTCATTTTATTTTCCAGAATTTTCTAGAATCAAGTTAAACAAAATAAAAACTGTCTAAAAATATCTATCTATCTATCTATCTATCTATCTATCTATCTATCTATCTATCTATCTATCTATTTTAAAAAAAGAACATTTGCAGGTTTGTTGGAAATGTCCAGGTTTTTACAAGGCAAAATATGTTGTCCTTTCACATGATTATTATTTACAGTACAGCACTTTTAGCTGCCAAATGAAATGAAAAGTACTACTACAAGTACAGTAAGTAAAAGTACAATTATACAAAATGACTTCAGACTCCAGAGGATCAAAGAAATATTATTCTATTAACGGAAGTGTCGCTGTAAACGCGTCTTTGATTAAATCAGTGCCTTTATGACTATTATATGAGGGATGTATATTAGGCTATGTGACTATACTCTCGTATTGTTTAAGGATGTTTTTTTTTTTTTTTTTANTTAATAAATAAACGCCTTTCCCCGCTCGGCCTGATAGGACCATCCTCCCTTTTCGGTGTCCTTCTCTCCCCGCCTTACCGGGGCCGTGCTCAGTCGGCGTCGCCCCGGCGTCTCTGCAGCGCAGCACCAGGAGGAAGCGGACGGTTTCCCCCAGGTAGAGGTGACACCGGCGGGGCAGAGTCCGGTACCGTGCCGGGTCCGACAGATCCGAGATGGGAACTGCTGGGAAATACATGAAATATTCACACTGCGACTCCATCATCTGCACCATGGCGACGCGGAGGAGGCTGACCGAGCACCGAGCAGGCCCACCGTCAACACACTTCCTCTCTAATCTGTCAAAATAAAAGCATAAGTAATAAGACGCACAAAACCAGAACACTCTGCAGTCTAATGTTTGAATTTTACTTTCCCCTGAAATTATCTTTAATTTGCCGCTTGAAAAGCTGCGTTCTAAGAATATTTTGCTGGAAAGAACAGCAAATTTTGGCTTGTAAAAACATTTCTGCCAAATGTACAAATTTTAAATAGTAAATTCTAAGACATTTTTATGTAAATATATATAAATGCGTTTAATTTTTTATTATTTATTTATTTTTATATAAACGCGTTTTATCTGACGTATCTGTTGAGCACATGACGCAACACATCGCTAGACGGCGCGAAGCGTCAGGGGGAAAAAAAAAAAAAAGNAAAAAAAAAAAAAGGCGCCATGAAATCAAACTGCGAGTTTTTCCATGAGAGGTGGGTTAATATCTTTCAGACTAACTAAACATGCTTCGGTTTAAGCGCTGAATATGTTCTTAATCTCCTGCCTTACATTTGTCAGTGTAAAGTCAAGTAGTTTGTTAATTTGAGATGGAACGATAACGAAGTAGCCACAAGCTAACACGCAAAGCTAGCATACCAGCTAGCTAGCTAACACGCAAAGCTTGAATTGCAAAACGCAAAAACTTGAATTCTGAATAAATTAACAAACTTTAAAGGGTTAGTACATCATTCCAATGTATGAGAAAACATGAACCTGTTTGCTGTAACAGGTTTTTAATTTCTGTAATAGCATTAATATGTGTGTTTGTGTGTTTTGTTCACTAATTGCTCAGTTAAAGAAAGTGAAAGAAGAACAAAGGAGTTTACTAGTAAAGTCTTACAATGTAATTTCCCTTAAAGGAGCATGTTTGAGCCCAATAAATACAACCCACATACACATTATGCTGCTGACAACCATTTTCTAAAACATATTACTGGAGCGGTAAATATTAGAATTGTTTTTCCTACATTCCAGACTGTTATTGGTTTTAGTTCAATCCAGTAAACTATAAAAATCAACTTGAAAGTCAAAGTCTGGACCTGAACCAAATTGAGATGCTGTAGTGGGGCCTGAAAAGAGCCGTTCATGCTGACAAAACCTCCAATGTGGCGACACTAAAGCAGTTCTGCAAAGAAGAGTGGAACAAAACTCCAGCACAGCGATGTCAGAGATGATCTGCAGTTATCAGAAGCATTTGGTTCAGTTTTGCTGCCAAATGTGGAACAACCAGTTACTGAGTTTAGGGGGGGCGAATACTTTTTCACACAGGCCTAATTGGTATTACGTAGCCTTTTTGCTTCAATAAATACATTTATCATTTAAAACTTGTTTTTTGTGTTTGCTTCGGTTGCCTTTGTTTTATGTTAGATTTTGTGTGAAGATCTGACAGTTTAATGTGAGATACACATAAATAGAAATTAGGAGGAGGTCCAATACTTTTTCACAGCACTGTAGATACTCAGACAGACGTGTGTTTGTGTGTGTGTATGTGTGTGTCAGGATGGATTTTAGTAAAAAAAAAAAAATGATGTGCACCCCTGCTTATTGTAGCTCTGAAATTTGAGGCAAAAGTGCCATGAACTTTAACACAAGCTTAACATGCTGTGCTTCTTGTTTATAACACGACAGATGTGGGAATTTGTTCTCATCCACCTCCTTAGCACCTGCCAGGCCCAGCGGGGACAGATGGAGAGCCTGGAGCAGCACAGCAGCTCAGCGGTAAGCAGTCTCTCAGCACCAATGTCCTCAGTCCAAACCAGCTGGAGTTCAACTTGCTCGCTTCATATCTCTGTGGATTTCTTTCAGTTTCATCCCACTTTCAAAAGCTTTGTTTTTAGCTGAATGGGAAACTCTGAAATTGCTTGTAGGTGAGAAAGTGTATATTTATATCTGGAAGAGCTGAATATTCGAAAGATTTTCCTTTCTGGATCAAAAAAGGGCCGATTCCATTTCAAACACTTTGACAAATGCAGAATAACCACCGTACCCTTTACTCACTGCTGTGCTGTGTGCTGTTCATGATCCATGTCAATTCACAGTCAAGAAATATCACGACCATGTCATTAACAGATATTTGCATTTATATCACCCACTATTACAAGCAGTCTGGACATGTTAATGACCAGGCATTACAGGGAAATGACATTTATTTCGTTATAAGTACCACTAATTTGAAAAAAAAAAAAAAAAAANAAAAAAAAAAAAAAAAAAACACATGTTAAACATGGCCTGTGTAGGCTCCTGCAGATTAAACACATGTAAAACTCTTTGCAGATGTTGTGGTCAGTCATTTTCCTACAAACACTCAACAGTGTAATGGATACAGCTGTGTCCTTTAATTCTTGTGCTGAGCTGGACTTGAAACTGGGTCTTCCTGGTCATAAGGCAGACACCCTCTAGACCACTGTGGAACCAAATAGCTGTCCACCCACTGCTGTGAAAGCTGCTAATTGTGTCATTAGTTTTCCTGAAACATGAAGTTGTATCCATATGTTTAGTTGTATGTCTTTTTGTGCTGATTGCACAGCATAAGGTGGCTCCATGTATCAACATGTCATTCAGTATCATCAGGCTGTGAATATGATGATGCTTTCAGGATGACGATGTGACAGGTGAAGGTAGCAAGATCACGACTGCATCTCAGCAGGACCAGTATCTGAGGAACCGTACATGTTGAAATCCACAAAGTACTACAACCTTAGCTATAGATTAAATATTATTTAAATTCATAGATAATATATAAAGTTGCATTCTTTTAAAGCTCTTCTCGTGAAAAAAAATTCAAGGCTCACTGTAATATGGTATAATATGGTGTACCGTGGTTATGATACTTTACATCTTCCTCTTATCTGCAACATTTGTGAGCTGGCATTTGAATCTTATTCTATAGCTGCACATTGTGTAACAAGACCAGGAAAACTTCAGAAAAAATGTTTGTCGTGTAGGGAAAATGAGGGGAAACTTGGGAGAGGCAGTTTTATGAAAGAAAAGACATCTGCTCTCTTCCATCATCAGAAAATAGCCTGTCACTCCATATTCTGTATTTAAAATGAGATAATCTGAGAATTTTTCCAAATTGACATACTGTATAGTTATTACTTACTAAGTAAAATAATGCTTGAAGTATTATTTGTAGCTAGGACGAGACCTCAGCTTTGGCTGGGATGACTGAACGTTTCGGCCTGCAGCATAGATAATACATGAGGATGGACCTGATGGTCTGGTCTCTGAGGCCATAGATAAGACCACTCAAACACCTGGGAAACATGAACATAAACACATAAAGAACAGATCGCATGTATGAAAATACCAGTCTGTTGAGAACTTTTGACAGAGCTTTGAGAAATATGTTGAACATGGTTGAGGAGAGACTCAGGCCCAGCTGCACCATTTGCAGCAGCAGTGTGTTACGAGCCTTACGGGCGGAAGCTTTGTCTGTGGAGGCTGATCTGGCTGCCAGCATCACACCAACATATGATAAAATGATAATCACAGTTGCTGATACGAACAGAAAACCAGCAAAGCCTCTGTCATAATGATAAGAAATTGGGTAAAACATCATATTTGATTTGGAACAACCCCCACTCATCTGTAGGCTCTCCAAGTCTCCAAATGGAAATTTCAACATTAAAACAACTTGAGTTAGGACATTGAGGATATTGAAGGCCCAAATCGTGATGATAGCCACCCCCGTGTTTCTGACGGTTATGATGGCAGCGTGCCTCATTGGGAAGCACACAGTTATGTATCTCTCCAAAGACATCACCACCAGGGTGCAAGGGGAGATTTCAGTTGTGAGATTGGTGAGCATGACAAGAACACCACATACAGGATATGTCAGAAAAATGTCACAAGCAGCCAGAATGTACAAGAACTGGCTCTGTGCCATTTGCAAGGTGTCTGCAAAAAAGGAGATTATACAGTAGAATGTAACAGGAGGTCTCACAAAATACAGTTTTACTTCTCAAGGTGAACAACATGACCCCATTAATGATGAGGAACACACAGCATGGCATCGTAAACAGAAAAAATCAGTCCTTCCAAGAAACTGAATTCCTGCAGCTCAGTAGAGATGTTGGACACTGTATTTGACATCTTAGAATATTATTAAAACCATATTGCAATACAAAACACAATCAAGCAATATAATAATTAACAGTTGCTGTAATCATAGATGCACAACTATTCCTTGAACAGCGAAGATCCATCACCTTTGAAGCAGAGATGCTGTTGAATTCAGACTCCAAACCTAAACTGATGCCCTTACATTTTCCCTGTGCAGACAGGCAGCAGGTTAGAGGCTGTTCTTGTTTCCGTGTTAGCAGAGCTGCTCTGCAGGGTGGACTCACTCACATGTAGTATGTGAGCTCTGTCCATTTCACAAGGCACTGTCACATGTCATCATGTTTACCTGATTAGTAACAGGTGATGTAATCTCTCTATCACCATCATCATAATGCCACGGTCCATGTGTTTGTTTCTTCCATGAGGGACATGAGAATACAAATGGGCCAGCATCTTCACAACTTCAGTACATTATTTGCTTACCGTAAATGCTCTGTTAATGGCTGGGGCTTCTATTCACCTCAACTGTGGAGAGAACCCGGCCAGTATAAGATACAGGCTTTTATTGGGCTTTTATTTCTAAGCTGTATGCATAACTTTGTGCTTCTCGCCAAACTTTTCCTCTGCTGTGTCATAGTTTATTTGGAATTCAGTTGTCCATTAAAATGCTGGGAATGACGATCACGGTAAAAATCCGTTAAGTCAGCGTTCCCTGCAGTGGCTGTTATGGACCTTTCTGAAGTTTTCCTGGTCTTGTTAGACAATATGCAGCTATAGAATAAGATTCAAATGCCAGCTCACAAACGTTGCAGGTAACAGTAAGATGTAACGTATTGTAGCCACGGTACACCATTAATATTAAAGTCAAACTTGAATTTTAGTTCAAAACACAATTTAATACTGGGCCCTTTCTAATGTTTGGGACAGAGACAAGGTTCAGCTCCTCCATCACGACAGTTTATACAACTTATGGATAGAAACTGTAATCAAACACAGGCTGTGATAAGGAAGGATGTGTTATTCCGTTCAGACAGAATAACACTGGACAATCCACCTTCTCAGTAAGAGCAGCACGTTTCTGGAATTCTCAGCCTCAGGATATTAGAAGTTGCACATGGCTCAGACTAAAATCTTGGCTGAAATCTGGACAGATTAGTAATCTTTAATGAAATTAATTCTGAGTTATGTGGGTTGTTTTTAGCATTTTTAACGTTTTTATGTAGAGTTTTATTTATGTGACTTTTTCCTTCTTTTTTATGTAATGATTTGAATTGTTTATGCTTGTTGGGACAGCAGGTGTGAATTAGCCTTGTGGCTAACCTGAGCACATTTACACTGGCACTCTCCTGCTGCCAGCGTCTTATTAATGTGCACCGTCCCATTTTAAATAAATTAAATAAATAATAAATATACTGTAGAACAGTACATCAATAGCAGAACACAGAATAAAAGTAATAGTAATAAAATAATTTTTGAGGAGCCACATCTCTATGAAAAGTCAATTAGATAAAGGCTGAGTAACAACGTATGTATAATTGCTCATAAAACAAGGATGAAAGAACAAACAGCATGCGTAGGACAACGACTATAACAAGAAGTGCCAGTAATAGAATATATGATGTAACAGAAGAGACATAGCAGTACACATTAAACAGAAAGAATTAAGTAGTTAATTAGAGTGGAAAATAACACCTAAGGTTGTGTTATATTAAACATCATGTGCACATTGCTTTGGATAAAATGCTTGCCAAATGGATAAATGAAAATAATAATAATAACTTTATATAGCAACTTTCTAAAACAAAAGTTACAAGGTGCTGCACAGATCACACACTTGACACAAAAGATGAAATCCAAGCAGACAAAAGTAACAGTTATAATAAAAGAACAGAATTAAATAAAACTGTAACAGTTAAGAGAAAGCCTTATGATAAAAGAAGGTTTTCAGTAATGTTTTAGAAGAAGACACTGCTTAGCCAGCCTGAGATCCTCTGGCAGGGAATTCCACAGCTTACAGCAGGAACAACACCATAACAGATGAAAACATAATCGGTGACAGTATTATTCATGTCTGCTCATAGGCCTTATAAACACAAAATACAACTGTGTAGGATAATTATTTGTCAAATAAATAATAAATAAGTTCTGCTTACATCATAGGCGCACTCTTTGGGTTTTCACTACATGAAGTTGTCTATTAAAGCTTTTAGATCGCCGCTGCTAGTATTAGTATTTACATTAGCATTAGCAGGTGTCGGTTCTTGCTCAGTGGAACAGTTAGTGCTTGCTATCATCTTTTTAAAGAAACTGCCTATTTTTGGAATCTTTGCTTTTTCTTTATCAACTGCTTCTTTCAATTTTCACTCCTGAAACCTGGTTTTGTGTTTGTACTCCATTGCTCGTTCGCTTACTTGCTGTCTGAACTCTTCTGTGTGGATTTTTTGCTACGCAGTAGTAAAAAATGCCCCAGAATTCCGCGCAGGAACACTTTGCTAATTTTTGAACATGAAGTTGCCCATTAATCCTTATTTAAACTTAATGTAGAAATGTAACATAGAGGTATGAGTCAGTGAACTACATGCTTGTATATATAAAACTGTGTTATTGTTGTTTTGTGTTGTATTTTATTTGGTAAATGAATGGCATCAAATATGTGACACCATGGAGCAGATGACTAGGCTCACTGAGAAATCTAAATACTTACCGCTAAGCATTGAATCTGGGATATACTGTATTTCCAAACTATAGGTTCAGTGTTTGAATTAGACATTTTATGATACAATAGTGGTGAGATAAAGGAGGGGCTCTGACAGATATCTGCCTGGAAGAAAGGTGATAAAGACAGCCCCACCCCCCACNCCCCCCACCCACCCACCAGGACCTTTTTGCACCACCACCTCATCCAAAACACATTTAACCCATTCTCAGTTCCTCATCACAACCAGTCTGGGTTATTTTTATTTTTATTTTTTAGTCACCTCAGCAACAAGAGAGAGTTTTCAAGGTAAGACTAGAACGGCTCCAAAGGGTTAATGAGTAATTTAACATCCGGTACGGTAAGTGGCGGTTGTAAGGCCGAATGTCGCCTTGACGTATGACGTATGTAACTGCGTAGTGACGCTTTAAGCTACAGTTTTCCCTCCTCGTTGCTAAAGCTATCCGGCTATGTCCATGTTTAGCTAAGCACACTTTCATCGTTACGCTTTGAAGTCAGAAACTGTAACTCTGTAAAGAAAGAGCGACAAAGAAATCCGACATCTGTGAGAACGTCAGTGAAGGTAAAAGTTTGTCAAGCTGCAGATTTTTGGCTCGCAGTCTGGCTCGCTTTGTTTTGCTAATGTTCACGTAGCAGCGCCGAGTAGCTAGCGGGAGAGTTCGCTGGCTAAAATGAGCTTAAACGCACTTAGCTTACTAAAACTACTGCGGGAGTTTTTAAAAGTTAGACATCGTTTTGCTTATTTAAAAAAAACACGCAGTCGCTGAGTACTAAAGAGACATCTGGTTAATTAATGTGTTGGTGTACGAATAAACTGAGCTAAGGCGGAAATGTTAGAGCATGTCATGCTAGCTGTAGATGCGTGTGTTGACTTGCTTCGTGAACTGGACTCATCTGGCTCAGACTCGCCTGTTTAGTCCGAAACTCATTCCTAACTCTCCGGCTAACAGGAGCTAACGTTAGCGCTGTGTTTGGGTTCATAAAGGGCATGGTGTAGCTGCACATGGAGTCTTAGCATGATGATGTTTCCCAGAAATACAAAACGACGTAATATCATGAGTTCTACTTGTTTCTGTTGCTCAGTGTTATGATTAGGCTGTCATACTCACTACCAGAAAGGGTTGATTGATAAGTTTTGGACCTGATACACATGGAAGAAAGCAAGGGCTGCAACAAAAATATTTTGTGATCTCAATTTAACAAACAGTCGAAACTTTTCTCTCATGCAGTTAGATTTTGTTAGTATGATTTCATGAGACAAACCAAAACAGTCCATTCTAAAACTGATTAATATGTTGTTAGTCTGACTTATAATAGAGCACCCAAGTACTGTAATATTTTAGTGATGTAATATAATTTCTGAGGTGTTTTTTTTTTTTNGTTTTTTTTTTTTGTTTTTTTTTGTTTTTTTTTAAATTCTAACTTAAAGTTCCAGAGTTACCCAAGGCTCTGTGAGCTGGATAAGAGGGACAAACTAGATGCTGGCTGCTTTTGATGATTGTGGTTTTGGATTAGTTTCACCTGATTTGACCCCTCAGACTTTCATCTCTATAAACATGAAAAAGGTTTTAGCTGGATGATGACATCATTTTTTTTGGTACAGCATTTGGTGGAGAAGAAAGAACTGTTATACCTCTGAGTTACAGCTTTCTACGATAGAATCAATATTTAACCAATGTATGCATATTGCTATTTACTTCATGCTTATTTTATCTCATTTTTATTCAAGTGTTAAAGTTTTGTATGACTCGGAGCTGCAGCTGATGATTGTTTTTCTTATCACTTTGGCTATTTTCAGTGTATTTGTTGTTTCTTCTATAATAAGTCAAAAAACAGTGACACATGCCCATCACAAGTTCCCAGAGAAAAAGCAACTTATTTGATTTAAGCAACAGTCTGATAACCTAAAGGTTTTACATTTACAGTGGCTAATTCTTATAATGTTTTAGTGCCTCTGTTGGAATGTGATGCATGAAGTTAACAGAGAAGATGCTGCTGTTAACATTTTAAAGCTTTAGTGTCTTTCTTTCCTTACAGCAGACTTATGCGGTCCTGCTAGCAGGCCAAGATGTTCAACAAGTCTTTTGGCACTCCCTTCGGTGGAGGAACGGGCGGTTTCGGCACGTCATCCACCTTTGGACAGCAAAGTAAGTCTTCTTTTTCTCACACTGGAATTTAAAGCTGCAGCAGCACTGAGAATAACAGCCACCTCTTTCTTATTTGTTTGTTTAGTGACTCCTTCTTTCTGTTCTCTAATTTAACCTGATGATTTCACAAGCAGGCAGAATATTGAAGTAATATGTAAAGCTGCATGGTCATGGCAGAAATGATCTTTTCCCTTTTGACTTGTCAGGCCTGCTATGATTTTTGTATGAGTTATGTTCAATCTGTTGTCTGCACAGTTTGTATTTGTGGAGACTGAAGGCACAGCAGGTGATTTTAGGCGTTACTCTGCGTCATGTTGTGCTGTTCTTATTGCCCTCTGCGTTTACAGACACCGGCTTTGGGACAACGGGAGGCTTTGGGACGTCTGCATTCGGGGCGACCACCAACACTGGAGGACTGTTTGGTTCCACACAGAATAAACCAGGTTTGTTATCTATTCTCATTAGAAGATCAGAAGCTCATCTGAATGCCAGCCACACGTGTGAAAGTTTTGGCAATGGCTCTTACTTCACGCTTCCTTTACCTGTTCCCCTTTCTCACCCAGGCGGCCTGTTTGGGTCAAGTACCTTCAGCCAGCCGGCGACTTCCTCTACCAGCACCGGCTTTGGTTTTGGTGCAGCGAGCGGCACGACCACCAGCCTGTTCGGCAGCACCGGCACCGGCACCAGCGGCGGACTCTTCTCCCAGCAGAACAATGCTTTTGGTGCAAACAAGCCCACCTCGTTTGGTAGTGAGTATCCTCCATACTTCCTGTTTTTGCTTTGTGTTTTACAGCTTCATACAACTTCTAAAACTTGGCTCAAAGAAGAGTATTATTATTATCATTATTATTAATCTCTTTGTATGTTCTATGACAGTCCTAATGGGTATTTCATTTAATCTGTTAATTACAGTGCCTCACCAAAGAGTTCACCCTCGGTGATTTGGTAATATTTTTACTACAGCTTGCTCCCTGTTACTACTAGAAACCCAAGGATTGTTTTAGAACAAGGCCCATCATGTTTATTCAGAAATGACATACAAAGTTGTTTTTTTTTTTTTTTCAAACATAACACAGATTTCTACATGAGGTATTTGAAATTACGAATACCAAAAGTCAGCACAGCATGACACGTATCATTAGGAAGCTTCAGTATTTTGAATGATCATCACTGTTTTTAATGCAGTGATGAGGACTGTGCGAGGCGTTGACTTCACCAGCGTAACACAAGTATCATGAAACATTGTTCCACGCCTCTCAGAGCTTCCTGATGCCGAAACTCCCGTTAAGAACGCCCCAGAGATGTTCAACAGGATTCAGGTCGGGTGACCTGCTCGGCCATTCCATGATTTAGACCTTCTGCTTCTGTAGGAAGGATGTGGTCGTCTTTGAACAGTGTTTGGGTCATTATCCTGTTGGAATATAGCTTCACAGCCCAGCTTTTTTTAAAGGACCATACCGACCGTTTTGTATGTTTGAGCCTAATATATTCAGTTTTCATACATGTTATGTTACTGACAATCATTTCCCAAAGCATACTACCGTATTTCGGCTTTCCTGATAGTTTGCTAAATCTCTTAAAAATCAAATATTCAAGTGATACACCCACCTTAAAAATCCATGTTTCTCCTGCTAATAGTTACACAGCCTTATGAAGTCACGGTCCTTTAAATTTTTCCATAAACACAGGTCTTCTTTTGGGACTATATTCCCCGGTGGAGGCATACATTCACTCCACGCTTTTTATTGAGCTTAAACACTAAAATTACATAACTTCTAAAAAAACCTGAATACACGTCTTGTTGGTGATGATGGATTACCTATCCCAAGAACGTTTACAGTATCAACAAGTTGATTTTAATAGCAGAATGAACTGAAACCAATGGAGGTCTGGAAGGTAGGAAAAACATTTTTAATTCACCGTTCCAGTAGTATGCTTTGGGAAATGATTGTCAGTAACATTACATGTATGAAAACTGAATATATTAGGCTCAGACATGCTAAATGGACGGTATGGTCCTTTAAGGAAGGAATAATTTTTTTCTTTGAAAATCTCAACATACGTATCAGAGTCCATGATTCCTTTAATGACAGCAGCAGCTCGTACAACCCCAAACCACCAGGCTCCCACCGCCACGCCGCACTGTGGGAGTATGGACTTTTCGTTGTACATGTCATGAGACCGCCTCCACACAAACACACACTATCTGAACCAAAACTGATTTTCGTTTTCATCGTTGCCATTAGTTGAAAGATTTGGTTTCCTGCTCTTTTGCGAACTGTAAAGAGCTTGTTTGTGAGCTAGCTACAGCAAAGGTTTGCGTGTTGGCTGACATGCATGGAGGTTTTTCTGATGAAGCGTACGGCGTGCAGTCTGAGCATCACGGAGACGCCAGCAGCGTAGAACCTCTTCAGCTATACTCGCCTGGTCTGTTCCGAAGAGCAAGCTTGTGAACATGGCGAGCTGCACGGTCGGCCATCTTGTCTGGCCTTCCGGTGCGATTTAAGTTCAGAATTGTATGTTTGTGCTTGAATCTGTGTTGCTGCTGATTTTCCACGCAGAACCAACCTGTTTGTATCTCTGGACGGCTCTTTTCCATGTGTGTCATTCTGATAATCTGTATTTTTCTGCTTTTAAAGCTTTCGTACCAGGTGAACATGTGTTTTAACGTGTGTTTTAACAGCGCCTGCATCCTGACGTGAGAATAATGTGTCATAGCAGCTGGTTCTGTAGGCAGACTGGCAAACATACATGATGACACGTTAAAGACCTCACGTAAAAATCTGTGTTTTGTTTGAAAAAAAAACTTTGTATGCCAGTTCTGAATAAACATGGTGAGCCTTGTTCTAAAAAAGAATCCTTGGATTTGTAACTGTAGTGAAAATTTACCAAAAGCACTCAGGGTGAACTCACTTTGGTGAGGCGCTGTAATTAACGGCTGATTACTTAGTGTTTAAAATGTCCAAAAAAAATGATAAATGCTCATCACAAGTTTCCATAGGTCATCGTAACATCGTCAAACTTCCTCTTTTGCCTAAACAACAGATTTTGGGACGAGCACCAGCAGCGGTGGGCTGTTCGGCTCAACCAGCACAACCTCCAACCCCTTCGGCGGGACGTCCAACTCTCTGTTTGGAGGCTCCGGTNTCAACCAGCACAACCTCCAACCCCTTCGGCGGGACGTCCAACTCTCTGTTTGGAGGCTCCGGTTTCTCCGCCGCACAGCAGCCAGGAACCACCGTCAAATTCAACGTGACTTCTCTGCTCCTTTCCAGCTGCCTCTGTGTCCATCTTTAGCCTGAAATCAAACAGCATTTTACAGGTTTCCCATTTCTGTTTCTGTTTCCTCTCAGCCTCCAACAGGAAGTGACACAATGGTGAAAGCAGGTGTGACCACGAGCATCAACACCAAGCACCAGTGCATCACCGCCATGAAGGAGTACGAGAACAAATCTCTGGAGGTCAGTTCACGCGCCACATGGCGGCTTTAAGAGAATGCAGATCAGAATGGCTTCCTTTCCAGGACGGATTGTCTCTCAGCGTTTCTTCCTGTCTGCGTTAGGAGCTGAGGTTGGAGGACTACCAGGCGGGCAGGAAGGGCCCGTCCAATCCAATGGCCGCCGCCACAGGAAGTNGGAGCTGAGGTTGGAGGACTACCAGGCGGGCAGGAAGGGCCTGTCCAATCCAATGGCCGCCGCCACAGGAAGTCTGTTCGGTACAGCTACAGCCACGCCCAGCGCCACCACCGGCCTGTTCGGCTCCACAGCCCCCAACACCAACTTCTCCTTCGGACAGACGAAGAACACCTTTGGAGCCAGTAAGTCAGAAACCAGCAACAGGAAATGACTGATTATAAGGGTTGATTGATAAGTAGTGAGCCCACCTTGGAGAGCTCAAACTCAGAATTCCTTGATTTTTAACATCTCTTACACTTCTGTTGTATGTGTGATGTCTGTCTGTCTCTATCTCTGTCTCTCTCTCTTTCTGTCTCTGTCTCTCTCTCTGTCTGTCTCTCTCTCTCTGTCTATCTCTCTCTCTCTCTATCTGTCTCTGTCTGTCTCTCTCTCTCTCAATTTTTCAATTCAATTCAATGAGCTTTATTGGCATGAAAGTTTAAACAAAAAATATTGCCAAAGCATCAGAATATACAATAAACAATAATACACAATATACAGTAAAAAAGAAAAAAANTGTATTTGATCTCTCTCTCTCTCTCTCTCTCTCTCTCAGGTACGGGTGGTTTCGGTACGACCACAGGTGGTCTGTTTGGCACCCAGAATGTGCCGCAGGCTAACAGCTTGTTTAAGCCGTTTGGTCAGGCCACCACGGCGCAGAGCACCGGCTTCTCTTTCGGCAACACCAACACGATGGGTCAGGCCAACACCAGCAGCATGGTGAGACTCTGACCCTCTCTGACTTATAACTGTGTGGACATGTTTTCATCTGTCTTTCCTGCGTCTCAGGGTTTGTTTGGGAACACGGCACCATCTCAATCCGGCGGCTTGTTTGGCACGGCTCAGACCAGCGCGGCCACAGGTTTTGCGACTGGCACCAGCCTGTTTCCAAACACCGGCTTTGGAAACGTCGCCTCACAGGTACAAACCAGGACTCACAACAGAACAGGGGTCACAGAGGGCCTAAAAACTGGGTCCAGGTCCAGGCCAAACAGGGTCAGTCTTTACTGAAAACAGACTGAAATCAGCCTTTTCATCAGAGGTTATGACAAATTATTCATACGCTCATATGAACTTCACTTTAACGCTGCTCCCAACATCTATAGAACTCAGAATAAACCAGAGGTATGAAAAAACAGACAAATGAGATCAAATTCAAAATAAATAACGTTTTTTACATCTTCCTCTCTGTCAGCAGTTTCACCAACTCATTTCCTATAAAAACATTTGATTACAGGTGTCAGAAACAACCAGAAAACTGTCATTTTTCTCAGGAGAAATCTAAAAACCAATAATATTTTAAATGTGATCAATCTGGTGAAAATGTGTGGGGTGGGGGTGG
>VXCM01004102.1:0-62331 GCA_014773175.1 Lucifuga dentata
GCTTATCATTATTATTTCGTGTTGAAACAATAAATTACCTTTCTTTGCCATTTCCATCGGCTTTTACGTTGCTTCCCTTTCCCCTAGACCATAGGGTTGTAACAATCATGTTTTCATTTTGATACATCAGAATGCTAGAACTGCCATATAGATGTTTTAGGCCTTTTTAGGAGAAAAATGTGCAAAATGTCAATATTAGTGAGTCCTCTGAAGACCTTTACAACATGGTTAGTTTGTCATTCCTCAGATTTGTTTATGAAATGCTAACAGACTAAACAGTAAGCAAAACCTGTGTAACATGCCGAGACAACTGCTCAGTCTTCCAAACACTGAAAATCACGCATGCACATTCATACAGCATATCTCACACACACACACGTAGTACAGAGTATGGTGCAGCCACAGGATATTAGCTTCATTAGTTTTCCTCTTTCATTACAGCTCCATTGACATTTCAGGAAAAAGCTTTCTTACACATCAAATGCATTTTGTATCTATCAACCTCATGATGATCTACATCTGATTAGTTTGAATCTAATCTTCATACCAAAACATGAGAGTCAATGTAACCTTTACTGATGCATGTGAGCTGGTTTCCCTAAAGAGCCTTAAATATGTGTAACTGTAGGATAGCATACAGTATGAAAGCGATTTTGATTATTTAGCAGAACAACTTTAGGAAATCATCCACAGGCTTGATAGTAATGTAGCAGCCATCCTATTCTAATGGATTAAAAGAGATTTAAAAATAAATGCAGCAATTCCTGCATTTACACACATGCTAATCTAAAAATCTATTCTACGGCTTCATACATCTTCGAATATCAACAGAGCGTCTATGAATGCAAACATTAGCATTAATGACTCAATGACATGGGCTACATTAAAATAAACTAGATATTATATTCAGGTTCAAGCTTAATATTTTCATATTTTCTGTTCTCTCTTTTTGTCAAATATTCCTGCCATCTACTTCCTCCCAAATCAACCAGTGATGCATCTGATCAGGTTGTAGGTGATGGCAGAAGGGAGAGCCATCTACAGCTCTGTGACGATGAGTAGCATTTTCCTTTGTTAATCTCCACTCTCAAGCACGGATAACACGCAAAGACACATACATACACACACACACACACACACACACACACACACACACACTTCCCCATGCCAGGCTATACCTCTGACCCTAGTCAATGAAGATCTGACGCTGGGTGAGGACCTGCGACAGCTCCTTCTGGAGCTGCCGGTACTTTTGGTTATCGGGCAAAGACTCAATAGATCTGGAGTACAAAGGAGAAGCGGCAGGACAGGAGAGTAACAGGAGGAAAAAATGATAAGACTGGCAGATGAAGCAACGGATGAGAAGCAATGAAAACGTGAAGAAATTAGAGTAAGGAGAGGCTAAAGAGAAGGCTTGAGGAAAGAGGAGTAGGTGATATGAAAGCAGAAAAAAAAGATTCAAAAGCAGAGCAACACTGATAGGTTTAAATTATTAAAAATGTAAAAACATACCTATGATAAACAATACAACAGATGGAAACACATTGGAAACGTTGGCATTAAAGTACTCAGACTAATAAAACTAAAGAAAATGTGGACCCTGCTGGCTGACAGAGCTGTCAAGGAGAGAAAGTCGTCCATGATATCTGAACAAATCATATACCTTAGGCCGTTGACAATGTCCTTGGTCTTCCCAAAGTAGATTTCATTCAGTGTGGAGCGAATTTTGTTCTCCATATCCTGGAGAGACAAAAGAGACATTTTTGTTTACTTTTACTACGTGTTCTGCCAGTTTCCATTTGCTAACAGCATAATGGTTTCCACATTCTTGTTTTGTGACTAGAATTAGAAGCGGACAGTGGCTGGACATTGTGACTGTGATCTCATAGGCTGAAAGTTTTTCTTCATCTGTATGTGCAATAGCAGTGCACAACAACCCAAGGGGCAACTTTTCTAATCCCACAAAATATCAGCACCCTATAACAACACAGACTACAGGGACCTGACTACAGGTCAGAGGCAGGCAGCTCAAAAAGCTGAAGAAGGATATTAGTATCATACTGACTTCAACAAGGCGGCCAATGTTGGCAATGTGCGGTGAAGACTCTCCAACTGTCTCGTCTTTTTCCATCTATGGACAGATGAAAAAAAAAAACACAATTAATGAGAGCTAAATCATAGCAGGGTGAAGTCAGATGGTTATAGTTTTCTGTTCAACAAACATACCTGTCTTGTAAGACTGCCTCCCAAGTTCATCGTACCAGAGCCAGTCTTGGTTGTTTGGAGCCACAGCATCACAGTGGAGGTGAGTTTGTAGTGAGCAGTACGTCCACTGGACTTCTCCTGCTCGCACGTAAGACATGCCAAGCAATCAAACAACACTCTGAACAATTTCCATACAATAAACCATGGTACACTAAGGCGCGTTGCTTGAAAACCAATGTTGGTGTATCTCCTACATCCGTGAGTCAATAATCACATGCAAACTCAAAACAGATTTTGACTTTGCATGATTGGAGATTTTTAAAGGACCATACTGGCTATTTTGCATGTTTGAGCCTAATGTATTCAATTTTCATACACATAACTGTTACTGATAATCATTTCCCAAAGCATACTACTGGAATGGTGAATTAAAATTTTTTTTTCCTATTTTCCAGACCGCTATTGGTTTCAGTTCATTCTGGTATGCTATTAAAATCAACTTGTTGATACTTGAAACATTCTTGGGATAGGTAATCCATCATCACAAACAAGACATGTCTTCAGGTTTTTTTCAAAGTTATGTAATTTTAAGTGCAACAAAAAGTGTGGAGTGAATGTATGTCTCCACTGGGAAATATAGTCCCAAAAGAAGACCTGCGTTTATCGAAAAATTTAAACGACCATGACTTCATAAGGCTGCATAACTATTAGTAGGCGAAACATGGATTTTTAAGGTGGGTGTATCACTTGAATATTTGATTTTGAAAGATTAAGAAATTTTGCAAAATCAGGAAAGCTGAAGTATGGTTTTATCCTTTGGGAAATGGTTGTCAGTAACATAACATGTATGAAAACTGAATAGGCTCAAACATGCAAAATGCCCGGTATAGTCCTTTTAACAAAATCAACATCATCTGATTCCTGTTGGATTAAAGCTGTCTTTAATCCAACAGGATTAAAAAAAGCTTTAATCCTGTCAAACATCACCCTAATTCATACTTCCTGATTCTCACCTGCACCTCCACCACATGGATGGAGTCCCAGCACCCTTTGATCTTCTTGGATCCATCTCCAGCCTTCTTGATGAGAATAACCCCAGCGAAGCCGTGATCCAAATCCCAAAGGTACACAGAAGACACGCCACCCTCAAAGTACCTAGAGAGCACAGAGACATCAGTCATCACATGAGGGTGACACTGACAGTCCATTTACAGCTCAGATAAAAGGATCCCTGCAGTATTCTAATACTCACAGGTCTCTATACTGGTCAAAGGCATTGTTGGCTTCCACCTCGAGTTTCCTCAGGCGAGCTGAAGGCATTGCACCATCATCAATCGGAGGTTCATACTTATTACTCCATGGGGATCTGATGTATTAATGGAATGACAGAATCAAAATTTAACACATATCTAATTAATATAAAACAAGAGCCTAACATTAATACCCGCAGAGGACAAAATGCCTCTAGAATTATTTGAAATTTTAGCAGCTTAATTGCTGAGGGTCACACCCCACTGGCTTGATTATAATTTTAAATCCTTAGTTAAACACAGTCTGCTCACACCATCTTGCCTCTCTGACAGCGAGCCAATGAAAACACCAACTCTATATCAAACTGACTGACTGCTCATTACAGCAGCTTCACACAAACCATCCCTCTGGTTTCTCTTTTGTCTGGGTGATGAGTAGCCAAACATTACTCAATAATTGATGCCACAATGTGTATCAGACTCTTGACAGTGGTGGTGTGTTCTTTAAAGTCTTCTATTGTCATTCTGAGCTTCGTTGCACTGAATGACAAAGTTGATCCACTGCATTATAAACTGGTTTTAAATTAACACTCAGTATCTGACTGTAAGAGAAATTGCAGTTAAATGGGCAGTTTGACATGTCTACGCAGGGTTCCCTTTATATATTTGTGTGATTCAAAAAAAATTTCCACCCCCAAAAAAACTCTTTTTGAAAGAAATGTTTCTTCCATTTATGCCTTCCTTCCTATGTAGAAATGCAGTTTGGAGTGGATACTGACTAACGCGTCTGCCAGAATGGTAGAACGCTGCAGACGTGCAGTATCTGGAAAATGGCGTTCCTTATCAGAAGTTAGCTTAAGAATGCAGTTGCTGTTTTGCATCTGACTGTTTTGCAAGTGTCAAATTTTGGAAAATAAACCACCACAAATAAATATGTAACATGAAGCAAACCCTGCTATATTAAAAAAAGAAAGACATTAGGTATTTTAGCCAATTTTAGCCAAATAATCTGATGAACTCAACATATCATTATGAGTGCATGTTGAGGTGCAGTGTTGGACTGGACCTGTAGGAGTCGCCGTCTCGGTTGTAATCACAGAGCAGGTAGTCTTTCCCCACCACCTTATCCCGGGCGATCTTCAGGGGCTGGTCCACAGAGGAGAGGAGGTCCTCACACAGACTGGGCACCTGAACACGAACACGAACCACACACACACAGTAAAAAAAACGAACAAAGTATTAATTTTTTTTTTTTTGGCTTCAAAGTAACTTCAGTACAGCTGCCCAGCCATAGAAACATGACGCACAACTTTGTAGCAAATCTTAATTTGTATTCTCACACTTAGTGAGCAACGAAACTAAGAGGGACGTGGATGTGTTTTGTCAAATCAGATTTCCTGTAACAGACACCAACTCTTTACAAAAGAAAAAGGTTCTGTAGAGAGGCAGATGAGACAGCAAAAAGTCCTGGTATTTGATATCCTTGACTCTTCTGAGGTTTAAAATGACTTTAAGCTTTTTTCTCACATTATGTCCACTCAATAAGCACAAGATATTTGGAAAAATGATAGAGATGAGGGGGGAAATATCACTGTGAAACATAATATCCAAACTATAAGGGGGAGTACAAATTACTTCTCACAGACTGACATGGACCCTCCTCTACGTTATCCTGCATCACAGTATAGTCACAAAGGAGGCCCTGTTTCCCTGAAACTGCCCCCCAAGCCACACACACACACACAAGCAAACACACACAAGCACACACACACACACAAGCACACACACACACACACACAAACATACACACCTGGCAACCTGGACTGGACTGAAAGAGGAAAGAGGGAGGGAGGATGAACAAAAGCCAAAAGGGAGAGTAGTAAAAGGAGGAAGAAGTGGAGACATGACAGAAATGTGGGACAAACAGGGGACAAGTGTGAAGAAGGTGATATCAGGTGATTTTTTTTTTTTTCAGGTGATTCTTAATGGGAAGATTATGAGCACAGACGGCGCAGCCAGTAAGCGCCTGGTCGTCGCAGTGATTGACAGCTGAGATAATAATCACTAACAACCGGACACAATGAAATGAGTAAAGTGAGAGCAGATACCCGAGGGAGAGAGGTCAAAGGTGACAGAAGAGGAAAGTGAGCAGGTGGGGGTCTGGCTGGAAAGGAACAGACAAACCAATGGAATAAGGTGCCGTGCAAACACTGGTAAAAGTGTGATTTGATTTGTCTGATTCAGCTTAGTCGTCAGCTGGCACTGCACTATTAAAGTGCACAGCACAAGTCTAACAAGTCCCAAGCATGCAGGCATTTTTTGTGAAGAAAACTGCATGAGCATGGAATTTTTAAAAACGAAAGTTTTGCAAAACAAAAACAAGAATAATTAAAAAAATAATTAAAAAAAATAATAAAAAAAAAAAAAACTGTGCTCGAGAAAATGCAGCCATGTTTAGTCGCACTTACATAAGATGGAACAAGTAACACACCAACAAAACCACGCAAGGCCCACACACACAATACACACAGACTTCTGATGCTGCTGAGAATCAGTTGAAGAATAATCCCAGCACACACACTGTCTCACTGCTTTCACACAACTATTTAGGAGTGTTACAAAGCTGATTCAAAACAGATTAGCACTATTTTAATTAAAGTGATGCGAACCATGCCAGTTATTTTCCTTCAAACTTACTACTGGAGCTTTAATACATAATCAGTCTCTTTTAATCTTTTCATTTCTCCAGCCTGGCAAACTGATTCCAACCTGAGAGGGTTAGCAGCCCTGTCAGACTTTACTACTGAAAACCAGGATTATTCAACATTCCATTTAAAGTTTCACACATATCCTGATGTGTGTGTTCTTCCTGTAAGGGAATCTGACAGGATGAAGACAGTAACTCACCAGGTCAATGAGGTCGCTGAGGTTCTTCTCGATCTGCTGGGGAGGCAGACGCCTCATCAAGTCCAGGGCACAGTCCAGCTGCTGCTCATTCTGAAACACAACCAGGAAACAGCACTTATCACGCTGTGCTTTAAATTTATGTAACTATGTTAGTGTGCTTAAGAGCAAATATAGTAAAACATAACAAAAGAAAATTGGTGCAAAATTAAAACTGTTTCTAATGAAAAGTGTGCTATTTTTCTATCAAAAGGTTTTGTTTCGTCTCAGCAGTGCAACGGCAGATATCACATTTTAACAAAAGCGGCATTGTTTAGGAATGATTTGCCACCTTTATAAAAAAAAAAAAAAAAAAAAAAAAAAAAATCACCAAAATGTGCCAAATATTATTTTTAAATTCAAATATTACCTTCAATTCACATGATTATTATTTATTTATTTAGTTATTTACAAATTGTTGCAAAATAAAGTAACCAGAATGCAGACAGATGTTATTTGCCTTGTTTTGCCATACTGTATTTTAGACAAAAACACTACTCTATCTGACATACATTACACACAAAATTGTAACAATAACTAATTTATGAAACATGAAGTCTAGCAATATTAACCTTTTCATAATTACATAACTAATTACCATTAACTAATTAAGTGGATTCTGCTTGTAGACAGCTGCTCGTTTTGCATTCTGGAGTGTTTGAAAGAGAATTTAACACTAAATGTTTTACACACATGTAGAAAAGATAAAATACCTTTATGTGACTTTCTGTATACCTAATGTATAAAATACAACTTAATGACTTTGGAAACCTGGACATTTTTTTTCTATATACCAAATATAAAACAATATTCCGAACCAAATGGCAAAATTGGTAGAGCTCATTAAGGCAATATTCAATCAATCAAAAAATAAATATTGGTCAATGAAGCCAAACATCTTCTCATCTTCAGTACTTCTTCTTCTTCTTTTCCTTTCAGCTTTTCCCTTCAGGGGTCACCACAGCAAATCATCTGCCTCCATCTAACCCTATCCTCTGCCTCCTCTTCTCTCACACCAACTAACTTCATGTCCTCTTTCACTACATCCATAAATCTCCTCTTTGGTCTTCCTCTAGGCCTCCTGCCTGGCAGTTCCAACCTCAGCATCCTTCTACCGATATGTTCACTATCCCTCCTCTGTACATGTCCAAACCATCTCAGTCTGGCCTCTCTGACTTTATCTCCAAAACATCTAACATGTGCTGTCCCTCTGATGTACTCGTTCCTGATCTGTGTATGCCAACTGTCACAAACAACCTGGAACCTACTTCTGAGTGTCTATAATCTAAACCAGCAAGTGATTCTGGTGTAAAAATTGGTTGATTTATCTATTTTAGCAGCAGATGTACCACACCTTTAAACTGCCGCTCATGGTTGACATGAACTTTACGACTTTGTGCATGCTGATGATGATGAGAAGTTGTCCAAAATCCTGTCCAAACATTCCTGCCAGAATGTTTCCACACTAACACTCCTCTCTCACAGATTCAAAACATTATAGGAAATCAAAGGAAGGCTGTGATGCAGGTAACACTCAGAAATATTGAGTTTGCAAAGCATATATTATAGGGATGGGCATTATGATTGTTTTTTTGAGGTCAAATAATCCAGCCAATTTAAGTCGATTATTTGATTAGTTGTGACGTCAGCACTATCATGTGTACTCCACCGACAAAAAAAAACAAACAAAAAAACAAAAAACAAAAAAAAAACAAAAAACATGCGAACAACCAACCAGTGAGTGAACCACAAGTATCATTTGATTTTTTAAAAAGCTTAAAACACTTTTTCAAGACTTTACTGAACATATTCAGGTAGTGTATTTAAATTGGAAATAAAGCTTTTAAATAAAAATACATAAATAAATCAAAGTAAGTGCAAGTTGTAACTCTCATCTGAGTTACATTTCTACACATTTCAAAAAAAGTTTGGAATAAAAATATTTTTTATGTAATTAAATAATTAAGTAACTGAAGTGAAGGTGTAGCACACGGGCAGAAACAGTGCCACAAACATTAGTTCCACTTCTCTACGACGTAAAAAAATAAAGGCCCCCCCAAAAATTAGTTGACTGTGAAAAAAAACTATTCGACCATGTTGGCCATTTCGACTAATCAAATGATCGATTATTCATGCACATCCCTTATATATAACTATATGGGATTATCTTTACGAATTATAAGGCAGTGTGAATGCTGCAGCTGGAGAGCGCAGGAAAATATCATCAGATCAGGTCTCAGTATTGGTGGACACTGGATACTTCATCCAGTACATTTTTTTGCACAATGGCATAAGCACACCAAGCTCCTTCACACCAGAAGACCGTCTATGCAGCGATTCTGGCCAGCTACATTCTGAATGAGAATATGACAGCGGCGAGGCCAGTGGTTGTGAAGGGAAAGTTCACACCCTCACAAGCAAACCTGGCATTCACTGTTAGATTACAGACAACCGTTCCATGGAACTAGATTGAATAGCACTCATTATCACTCATGTGATACTTCAAACAATAACAAAAAGTTACTGGAATGAAGTCACCGTCTTCCCTCAAGTAGTGGAAAAAGTTTAATACTGAATCACATCCAGAAAGTTGCTGCTCTCTGTGGGTGGAAACAGGTCGAGCATCCTGCACTTCAGGCCACACCGGATCAGTGATGTCACAGTCATTATTTATTAGCTCTCAAAGGAAAAACACCAGCTGTGACATCACTATGTAGCCCATTTGACCCATTTAGCCCATGTACTCCATCAACCCACCAGATTCTGAGCATGCACTCTGAACCAACCAGCAGCGACAAGAACACGATCCCTCACCAGCATCCCACCTACGGATACTGTGTTTGATGAAGTGACTGGACGTGCTGGAAGCCCAGCTAAGGAGAGAGAACCTAAGCCACAGTGGTGGTGTGTTTTATCACTACCCACCCAGGTTTTCACAAGTTTATAACTTCATAATGCTACAACTAGTCACTACCTGGAAGGTAAGAAACAAACAGAAACTTATTCGCTATTAATGGTCTAAAACATGCAACAACCACTGTCTTAAGTAATCTCATCACACTCAAGTCTGCAATATGGCAACCTCAAAATTCAGACACAAAGCCAAATCCATTTTTGTTTGCTGAGGCTTGTTTTATTCTGTACCCAGCCACTTAGCACATATGTGATACTGCTGTCAAGCTCCCCACTAAACTATCATCAGTGTGGCACCCACCTGTTTCACTACGATCAATGTCAATGTAGACTTTTGGTTGTGCAACAGCTTAGGCTATATGTGATGTAAAATGTTTAACTTTTGTTTACACAGGAGAGTCTGCTAAGAAAAAGAGTTCAAAATAGCAGCCTGTAAAGATAAAAAACAAACTGCAGTGCATAGCATAGCCTTCCCTCAGGGGCTTCTCTCACTTAAATATGCAGTGAGCAGCAGGATATCAGTGAGCAGAGAAGGACAGGCCAGCCACAACATGAAACCCCTGAGAAAGTGCAGCAAAATGTAGGAGTGTAATAATACAGTGAGACAAAGGTGTGTTTTGGCCTTGCAAGTCATTTGCTTGGCTACAAACACTTTAATCAAAGCGTGATTAAAGTATCATCGAGGTTCACCTTAAGCTGGGCCTAGGTTTTGCTGTGAGTAATAGTCTAAGCATATTTTATAATTATTTAGCAATTATATAACATTAAAGTACCTGGTGTTTCTTTAAATTCAGTGTTTCAGTGTCTTTTACCAGTCTTTAGCAGCTTATCTGCTGATAGCTCTCCTAATGCCCAGAGGAAAAAAAGATGCATTGTGAGTGCACTCGTTTCTCCCATAGCAAACTACAAGAAACATGGTGTTACGTCCCTCACTGTGTGAAAGGTCCGTTAACGTGTTTTCTTTTCTTCTTAGCTCTTTCACTCTCTTTCGCTGTTCCGCTCCCTCTTCCATATAACCACTCCTTTCTTGTTGTGTATGCAAAACAAACTGTGCTGGGCCGCTCTTCCAATTGGTTGGTTAACGGAGGCGGGATAACAGCGGCGGAGCCACACCCTCGATTGGCCCGTTTCTTCCCTCCGGGATGCACCTTCGACTTCTCCTGCGGTGGACACATCTGATTGGAGGACAATTTCATCCCCTCCACCAATGAAGATTCTGCTCAGTCCCTGGACTTGCTTAAATTCATTACCAACGCTCATTGTGATGGCTGGCTGTGTGTTTGTGCCAGTCCAACTCGTTTTCTGAGGGTCTTTTTTAGAGAGAGCTGTGTAATTGTGATCTGCTATTGTGAATCACTTTTGTTACTTTTTATTATTTTATTTAAGGAAGGTTATCTGTTAAACTCTTTTGTTTGTTATTTTATGGTTGGTTTTCTGGCACCACCTCTGTTCCTTCCCCAGTTGGTGGTTTGCCTTAAATTTCAGTTACTGTTGTTAGCCAGTCCTGTGTTTATCATTATTTTGTGTGGAAACAATAAATTGCCTTTCTTTGCCATTTCCATCGGCTTTTATGTTGCTTCCCTTTCCCCTAGACCATAGGGTTGTAACACATGGGAAAAGTAGATGATGCATCAGCTTTCATATTAAACAGCATTTGATATCATGGAAATGACCAGCAGATCTAAAAAGCATGTTTCAGTTAGCCACATTTATTTATTTTTCATACCTATTTCACCAACAACAAATTTAGATATTGGAGATTCCCCCCAAAAAAAACCCTTGCCAAAACTTGCCTACGAAGTAAGTCAAATACTTATCCTAACAAGAGTATATACACACACGCAGCTGCTCACTGGTCAGTAACGTGTTATTTTAAAAAGAGCAATCCTTCTTTCCATAAACACTTATGACCCCGAACTTCACATCAGTTTCGAAGCTACATCTCTCATGCCTTTTCCTGTCCCACCAGTTGCTTTTCGAGCATCTTAAATTCTTTCTCAGCTGATGAATCAGTCCGCTCCATCAGACACCTGCGCTCCTGACACTGTGTTTACAAACGTTCCTGTCTCCATGTAAACTCTAGCTCAGAACAACAACCCCCGGGGTCAGGGGAGAGCAGCGAGGCTGAGCCATCAGGATGGATGAGGTGAGGCCAAGAAGGAGTGTGGGTGACTGCAGAGAAAATCCAGCTGGTCTTTCCAACACAGGCATAAGACAATTTAGACAGTGTGCAAGAACCAAAGAGCATACTTAATATAAACAGTGTGGATACACATGATGGGGCGCCATTAACCAAAAGCAGTACAAGTAGTATTTTTTTTTCTAAAACATAAATAAATGGCTAATCACATTCTAATGCAATATAATCTTAGGAGGTGCAGGGCTCAGCTATAAGTACCTAGTAAACTGTAACTGCTTATCTGTATTAAGTGTCAGAATATTTTCTTGGTAAAAGATGGGGGAAAACGATGATTACACACTCAGGGCAAGAAAAAACTTTGCAGAGACACTGGCTGCTTGTCATGGTTAGGAACAGGAGAAGCAAGCAGTCTTATTTTAGCACAGGCAACCGGGAGCTTGTCTATTTTAGTCTGTGTGTGCGTGTGAGGTGCGCGGCTGGTGGACAGAGTGTGTCTATGTGTGTGTGTAAGTTATATTGGGTCTTGCCCTGTTCACGAAGTTGTGTCAAATCCAAAACATCCTGTGCTAACTTTATGCTGCAGCCCACGGAGCATCCAGCTGGGGCAAGTTAGCAACACAGCTAGCTAGCTAAATAGCTTTATATGCAGCCGCTACATTGGCTAAGAAGATAATTCGGTAATTTCCTGTGTGCAAGCCGTGTAAACTATATATCCAGCAGTGATTAATAGAGCTGGGTACCCTGCCACTGCTCTCAGGTTACCATCCAACACCTCCTCTAATGGGCAGCTAGCGTTATCCTAGCTTAGCACGACCAGCAGATAACGCTTAGTTAGCAGTAGCACTAGCCAGCAGCCCCACCAAAAACCTCGTACTCCGTCTCCGTCTCTCCCTCCAGCTCTCATCGCGGCCCTTACCATGTCTGCGGCGATCTGTAGCGGTCCTAGCGGGGTAGGGGAGTATGATTTCACGGACGTTAGTTTAGCTGTGCCTTAACAAGTCGCTCTTCTTGACTCTTGTTGTTTTTTTAGTCCCCCACCGAAGATGTTTCTGTTCGCCTCTCCCTCACTGAACCCAGCCCTGTCAGCGAAATTCACTTCCTCAACCGGGCTACAGGAAGGAGACTGCTGTCAGAAAACAGGCCCCGCTAGCATATCCGGGTCATTCCTGGCTGTCTCTGCTGCAGCCAATAGCGAAGGAGCAAGTAAGGTATTGCCAAGTATGGAAAGAGAGGAGTGGTGCAGTAAATATGTAGTCAGAGAGGGCGGTAGATACACTAAAACTCAAATACCGATGGAGCTCAAAGACTCACACAGACCTCCTGTTTAAACATATAATAAATGTACTGGAAACTACTGCGACTACTACTACTGCTGCTGCTGCTGCTAATAATAATAATAATAATAATAATAATAATAATAATAATAATAATAAGTGTATCATTANCTGCTGCTGCTGCTAATAATAATAATAATAATAATAATAATAATAATAATAATAATAATAATAAGTGTATCATTAGTTTTGAATTTTTTATTTTTTTTTGATCACTTGTTTCTTTGGTTTTTGCTATTTTGTATGCCTTATGTTCAGGTGAATAGGACAGAAATGTTCCTTTACTGGCATTTTAAACTTTATGTAGTATATGTTTAAAATATAAACTATGCACCAAATGGAAGTTTAAAGGACTGTACTGGCCATTTTACATGTTTGAGCCTAATATATTCAATTTTCACACGCGTAACGTTACTGACAATCATTTACCAAAGCATACTGCTGGAACGGTGAATTTAGAAAAAAAATTTCGACCCGTTTCAGTTCATTCTGGTACCTTTTAAAACCAACTTGTTGATACTTGAAACGTGTATCATCGCAAACAAGACGTGTATTCAGGGTTTTTTTTTTTTTTTCGAAGTTACGTAATTTAAGCTCAATAAAAAGCGCGGAGTGATCTGAAAATGCTTTCTGATGTCAGTTCTTCACTACAGCACTTGAATGCACCACTATATATATATATATACACACACACACACACACACACACGTTTATTTATTTGTTAATTAAAAATTATAATTTTTTAACATACCCTAAAGATCAACTCCCTAAATAATAGGAAGTTTTGCAGTGAGCAAAAAAAGTGACCTACATTGCAAGGACCAATAGTTTTATATTTTTTTTAACCACATTGTATACCGTTGCATACACAAACAATAATTTATGAATTCTCATACTGAGTAATTTGTTAACGATGTCCACCCATTAACTGAAATCTAGAGAAATTATAATAATCTAAATTATTTTAGAGGGAAAAGGAGAAGAGCGCTTGGCACGTGACATAAGGAATATCTCGCGATATCTCATGGCGTCTTGACCGTTGCAAACATGGCGGAAGAGCACGGACGGAAATGGGACCGCTGTCTTGCTGACACTGCCGTGAAAACAGGTACTAATCATGTTATAATAATCATATGATAACTTCCCGCTGTAACTTTGCATATTGCAGTATGTTACACCTGTAAACAAGCAGAGCTGCTGTCAAAGCTGAGCTGAGAACATTTTCCTGACCATGACAGGACAAGCATACTGAGGTCAGAGTTTTACAAACCTGTAAGTGGAATAAATAAATAAAACGACATGTCTTATTTATTGGAGGAAAGTCAAAATAAAAAATCACCTGCGATTCTAGTCAGGGTCCTCGTCAGAATAAACAGATGTCGCTGTAAGGGTCCCTGGTGTGG
Source organism: Lucifuga dentata (assembly GCA_014773175.1). Lineage (NCBI taxonomy): Eukaryota > Metazoa > Chordata > Actinopteri > Ophidiiformes > Bythitidae > Lucifuga > Lucifuga dentata. The sequence continues at coordinate 14,189 of VXCM01004102.1, forward strand.
TAACAGTGTAATCGTGGTGGGTGTAAAACAGTTGTAAAGGATTATTATGTTTATTTTCAACTTGATTTACCCACTTTTCATACAAAAAACAGCCTCATCACTGTCCCCTGTGTCCACCATCCACTGTGTCTAAATCAGTGTGCAGATAATAGACTACTGTAGGTGATGCTTTCCTGCTCTGGAGTTCATTGATTTAACTCATTGGTCATTTTTAATGTTGTAGTTATAGTATATACACAATCTGTCTAGGTGTTTGTCAGTATAGGTCAGGTCTATTCTGACCACTATTCCTCTTCACCAAGGGGGGGTTTTCTGTTTGTCATATGTTGGCACAATTGTTGAAACATTTTCCTTTGCTACATTACATATTTTATAGTGTTTGTGTGAGATGCACCAGAAATTCAGACTGCCTATCTGCTTTGTGGTACCTCTGTAAGTTGCCTATTCTTGTTCTTGCCCTGAAAACTCACATTGTGAGTCGAAGCTGACACCCAGTCCTGACTGGTACTGAACTTAATATAACCCCTTTGTGTAGCTGCCTTTGTTATTTTTGGTTACATGAGTTGCTGCCTGAAGTGGTGGAGTATCACCATCAAACATAAAAAAATAATCATAAGAAGTCAGCCATACATAACAGACTATTCCACCAGGATAACAGAAAGGGAAAAGGATGTTGAGACAAAAGGATAATGAAATAACAATCTACATAAGACAAAGAGAACTTGACCACTTATTTGAGTTAGTGTCATGTCAAGCTTGAAAGCTTCCATTTGAAAAGAAAATATCACAGCAAAAGCACTACCAGTGATTGTTGAATTTCTGACATTATTTTGAAAATTTAGTTTCACCTGACAAATATGTTTCTTCTTCATTGTCCAATATGTCCTCTTAAAACATAAAATACACATATGATCTGTAACTGAGTAATAAATGAACTCTGCAACATTATAACCAACATTACATGCTCAGAATGATCACAAATCTTACACATTGCCAGCGGAAGGAAACAAACCTTTACAACATTTGCAAACAATTCCACATAGACATTTAGCTAAAGCTGGCCCATTACTAGCAGGTTTAATGTGGAGAACAGGATTTAATTCTTAATACAGGGGTTACGATAATGTTAACTTCATGTTTAGTGTTAAAAGTGGTTACAGCTTTATGATCTTGCTCCTACACAGAAATAATCTGAATAGGCCTAAGGTACAACAAACTCACCAGCATCACTGAAGTCCCTGTTTTGCCAAGGGCACTTTATAAAAGAATTTGTTCTTACATTATAACATTTATTTTAATTTCAGTTTCATATTATAGAACAGGAACAGTATACTAAACAGCACACAACAGACAATTTTAAACATTGCAGAAAAACATCTGTTGAGTTATTGCATACGTAACTATTCACAAGTGTGCTTTCATTTGGTGTCTTCCAGTGGCTTTGAAAATGCCTCAGCCAGTCAGCTCTTTTACAGCATGGATGATTTGTAAGGTGTTTCTGGTTTGATACAGCATGCAGAGCCTATCTGTGGTATTTAGATCACTGTTGGTCTGCATTCAAATACTTAGACTGGCAAACAAAGCTGACTTAAGCTTTGGCACAATAAAATATGTTTCTGTTCAGGAAGAAAAACATCTGCATCATAACAGTTCTTTGAGTTCAGAGGAACAACGTGCCAACTGTGCCAAGGTGATAAAAGAGTTTGCAGCTTCAACATCAATTGTGATCCATTTTAATGATTGCCATAAACAAGCCCATCGCTAAGAAAGTTGTTAGGCTGTGGTTTTGACAATCAATTTTGGCACTGGTCAGATTTTGTAGTGAAATATTTGGATACCTTACAAAGGGAGGTTGCTTCATTGCACAACACAGGAAGAGGGCTGCTGCACCTCGAGCGCAAACAGAGCCAAAGCTCTCCGATTTTTACACAATGACTGAGGATGAAAGCAAAAAGGCTGCAAGAAATGTCACTGTAATATAGTATATTTTGGTAAAGTGAAACATTAACCAAACACGTGGATTGATGCTGAGGAGGAAGACAAGTAGTAACATCCTCTTTAGGACATTAAAAAAAAGAATTTATAGGAAACATGGCCTTTATTTTGAGGAACACAAACCTAAACGACACTGGAGTGAGAACATTATTACTGGAAACCAAGGTCTGATTTGTTTCCAGTAATAATGCCATGGTGTCATAATTAATAGTAATTAATGAGACAGTGGTCTTGATGTTAAAATGGCTCAGTCATTAATGAAATACTCATAGCTTATATTGGCTGTAAAAACATATTGATGTTCCTCTAATATTTGAAGCTCTCATTGCTTCAGAAGAAGCAATATGGCATCAATTGAAGAAGCTAGCCAAAGTTTTTAAGTGGCTCTAATCTAGCCAAGCTGTCACTGGACAATTTGGCAGAAGTCATGATGAAGAGGATTATTCATTATTGTAAGCATTTATTTGTTTTTGCAGCCTTGAGTATGACATGAAACAATGTTTAGCTCTGGCTTTTTCCCTAAAGCCCATAAACCGAGTCACATTAGAATGTTTTATTCACACAAACGTACTCATGCATGCATAGAAACATCATTACTTTTAAGACAAAACATGTGCTCTCCAAGTTTTATCAAAGTTGAAATGTTTGTTTAAAAAAAAAAGGTTTTTGGCTCATGCTGCATTAAAAAAAAAATATATTCAATTAACCAGTATGGTTGAAAGTAATGTTTACTTGATGTAGTTTGCAGAAAATACTTGAAACAATAAATAATACAATTAACCAGCTCCGGACTCCATTTCTGGCAGTTCAAACCTGTTGCGTATATTCAGGCCTGAGGGTTGTACTTGTACATTTCATCCCACTCCAGCTCAAATGTTTTTGTTATAATCCATTTCTCTTGGAAATATCCAGACAAAGAGAAAGGAGCCAAAATGAGACACTGATCTGCCCTCATATTTTGCCAATGCTATTATTATGTTACCGTCAGTGGAAAATCAGAGACTTAAAAAAAATATCCGAAGCAAAGACAGAAGGCAAATCTTAAGTGCAAGTTGGAAAAGAGGACAATGATATATTGATGATCTGTACTAATAATGAGGATGTGCAGGCTGCTTGTTGTTTGTGTCGTTTCGTTTGACAGTTGTAAGTTGTGTAATAGAGAACAGTCTGAGAGTTCTGGTTCAGGCGAATCAGTCATGCTGCATAGCTCTCTGAATCCAATTAAGCGTCAGAGGGGCCCAAATAACTGTTTTTATGTGTTTTGTGTGCTGGCTGGCCTGCAGTTGGGGTGTGGTGTGGCCTGCAGCGAGGTGAAGTTAGGCTCACAAACACATTTTTCCTCAAGATCCCACTCTGATCTGAGCAGTTCTGAGTGTGTCGTAGCCACGTTTGTGCCACTGGCTTTCTGCATTTTGCACATTTAAGCCTAATATATTCAATTTTCATACATGTTACATTACTGACAACCATTTCCCAAAGGATAAAACCATATTTCAGCTTGTTTTGATATTTTGCAAAATCTCTTAATCTTTCAGAATCGAATATTCATGTGACACCTTAAAAAAATTGATGTTTTGGCTGCTAATAGTTACGCAGCCTTATGAAGTCACAGTGGTTTAAATTTTTCAATAAACATAGGTCTTCTTTTGGGACTATATTCTCTGGTGGAGATGTAAATTCACTTCATGCTTTTTATTGCGCTTAAATGCTAAAATTACATAACTTTGAGAAAAACCTGAATATACATCTTGTTCGCGATGATGGATTACCTATCTCAAGAACGTTTCAAGTATCAACAAGTTGATTTTAATAGCATACCAGAATGAACTGAAGCCAGTGACGATCTGGAAGGTAGGAAAAAAAATAATAATTCACCGTTCCAGTAGTATGCTTTGGGAAATGATTATCAGTAACGTAACATGTATGAAAATTGAATATATTNTCCAGTAGTATGCTTTGGGAAATGATTATCAGTAACGTAACATGTATGAAAATTGAATATATTAGGTTCAAACATGCAAAATCCCTCTCTTGCCTTGCGAAAAGAGTCTTTGCTGTTCCTAATTCAGCATCCTTTCTTTTGCATTCTCTTTTGATTTCTTTCTCGAAGGTTGTGCTCTTGCTGCTCCTTCTCTCACTTCTCTATTTCTAATGAGCATAGTTTGGTGAATGGGGCTGTACCAGTTTGTGCATCAAACATAATGGTTGCCTCATTACAACAGATTTACCTCTGTGCCAGCCAGGCTGTTTTTATACTGTATTAGACAAAATCACATAGCCTCAGTACTAAAGGTTATGGGTTGATGTGTAAAGTTACTCAAATTTTCTTTTTTCCTTCCTATTTACAGTAACCGGCGTTGGTGTTGGCCTTGTGTTTTCTGTCCTTTTCTTTAAACGTAAGTATTTGTTATTGAGTGAAATTAATAAAATAGGTATGTTTACACTTTAATCACTAACATGAAAACCACTAATGTACTTCTTCCCCAGGACGCACATGGCCTGTGTCGTTTGGCTCAGGTTTGGGTCTGGGCATGGGATGCGCCAACTGCCAACATGACTTCAGGTCACCATTCCTGATTCATGGACGCATGGTTAAGGTGAATATCGATTGTAAAATTTGTTATTTATTAGAGGGTTATAACATTACCACCATGCTACATGATTTCTTTGTGTTCGTTTTTAGGACCAGTAGTGACGGACTAAAGCTGATGAGGATTTGCCAAGGAGTTGCTCATCGTTTTTTGTGTTGGCCTTGGTAATTTATGTTATGCTGCTCACGCCTGATGATACCCAAAATGTGGTTATCAAAGGGCAATCAGTGTATATTTAATAAAGTTATAACGGCATTTTCTGTCCCTCTTGTTTCTGTGTGTGTTTGTGCAGAAAGAAATGTGGTTTGGGGGTGGAAGGTAATTTTGTGTGTTAATGAGTTGGGAGACTTGAACTCCTGCTGTTTTGGAATGAGGGCCAGGTTCAGCATCTGCAGTGCTGTACGAGAGTGGGAGGATGAAAAGGAGTGTTGTACAGAATGATAGACTAAAGAAAATGTAGTTTAAAGAGGTTAACGAAGCCATATGATTGTATGACAAACTTTGTGAACTTTTTTTTTTTTTTTTTTTANTTTTTTTTTTTTTTTTTTTAATTTATTTAGGTTTCTTGGTATATGTTGGACAGGTATATTCCTGTCCACAATCCAGACAGGAAGTAAGTCAATGTGTACTTCAGTTACGCTGTGCTAAGCATCAGCACATGCATGCTCTGCAGGCCTGGTGTTAAGTGTGTGAGGTGGATGTGAGTGTTTTCATCACAGGGATTTGCAAGATTAAGCATATATCTTCTTATCAGCAGGAATCTGTTACGTCTTGTGCATTCATTGGCTGTGCATCACTTAGTCAAGGTTGTTTTGAGTGTGATTGATCACGTGTGTGGGTGCGTGGGCCTGTGAGAAGAGAGGGACTGTTTGTGTGAGGCTGTGGACGCGCACACATTTATCCAGCCCCCTGGTGAAGCAGAATCTGTGGAATGCAGTGGAATGCCGTTTCTGGACTGGAGCTCAGTCTTATTACTAACAGGTGAGTTCTGCACTGTGAACATCTGAGCATAACATGCTTTGTACACTTTCACATCAAAGAAAATATTGGTGCATGCACACACTCACGTTCTTCAAGCACACAGTAAGAGCTCAACCTTTTCAGCAATGTAAAACCATGCATTCTTGCACACTGTAAAATACATACCAGTGGACACAAAGGCCTGCTTCTTGAATGCTTGCAGGGCATCAGCCACAGAGTGACGCTGTCAGAAATTAAGCCATGTCACTCGTCTCCTGTCCATTAACATATTTGTTTGCAAGTCAAGTGTGTAACACAGATAGGGGCGATTATGGACACAAGCCAGTATGAACACCTGCAAGCCAGGCAGCATGAACTGAAGGAATTGTGTGTGTGTGTGTGTGTTGGGGAAGTGTTTGTGTGTTTTGTGTGTGTGTTTGTTGGATGTTGTGTTTTGATTGTGTTGTGTGTATTTGTTGTGTGTGCGTTCTTTTGATTGTTGTGTTGTGTGTCTGTNTATATTCGTGGGCTACTAGTCTGTGCTTGTCAGAAAAATGTCCAAAATGAATCATAATTATCAGTCTAATAACCTAAAAAGCAATTCTACCTAATAAAACATTTGTGGTGGTTCTGATGTTTCAAAACTCAGAATTAATGAATGTCTGCCATAAAATATAAGGCAAAACATCCAATGTGTGTAACCACGACTGTAGTTTGGTGTGGCTCATGTAAGATTTTGTGGATTCATGTAGTGTTTCTACAGTATTTCAACATGTAAATGAGCCTGGTGCTTTAATACGTCATTTCTAATCTAGAAAAGATGATGATATTTTTCAGTCACTAAAGACTTTTATTAAGAGTCACATTTATGAAGCCCAAACCAAAAGATAATCCCATTTCCATTTCAGTGATAAGACATTAAAGGATGTGGCTCTGTTATTTCAATAGGTGTCATTAAATGACTTAATTTTAATGCTGCTGATGTATGAGTGCACGTTTGCTATTGGTTTCACTCCAAACACAATCAATAAAAAATTGTAATTAGTTTGTAATACCTATAATTAAATTCGATTGTTATGGGTTTATGGTTGGCTAACCTGCTGTCATCATTGCGGCCTGCTTTATGGATGCCCACTGGGAGAAACGTGTTAAAGTGAAAGGATCAGAGTTTCACATCTGTTTTCCAGTTGTACAGCATTTTCATATTGTATCCATTTTTCAATTTTGAATCCTAAAAACCTATGTCAATAATTAGCTAGTAAAGCAGTCCCAGATGTAACTGCAAAGTTAAAGCAGAACTGTAAATAGAGCCTATTTGTGTAATCTTGTTATATTAGCTTTTTTTTTTTTTTTTTTTTTTTTTTTTTTTTTTTTTTTTTTTTTTTNCCCGGTTTCTTTCGTCCAGAAACGCCACAGCAGGGCTCCTGTCTCGGGGCTCAACCGCGCCTAACCCCTGCTGGAGAGTTTTACAACACAAGACAACAAGTTGGAAAGCGGTTTTCAGTGGAGTTACACGGGAATTTAACCCTGAACGGAAAGAGAACAAAGAGGAGGGAGGAACGGTCTGTTCCGATGGATCCACAGATGAGATAGCGCACATAACCTCCCCATCTCCCCATCCTTCCCTATCGAGCAGACGCTTCTCTTCTTTCCGGATGATATAACTGTTTTATGAGAGTCTTGGCTCGGATGTGTCTTCGCCGCTCACACTGTGCTCATATTTTCCTTTAATCATCATCTCACCGTGATATCTGACGGCGCGCCGCATCCTCTCCGGTTAGGAGCCCGGGTTCAGGCTCAGCTCAGCGGGACGTTGCGCAGCGCTTACTGGCTGTTCCCCGGATCGATGAGCTGTGGTAAGTGTCTCAATAAGACCCCTGTTGGTGCTCATCACCCAGAAAGTACTTAATTACTCGTTACTTGTTTAGAAAGTAACATTATTTGGTGATTTATTAACTGATCCGGTGGCAACTTCTCCGTCGAGGATAAATCAGGGACCCCACCGGGGAACTAAGCGAAGTGCACGGTATCTAAGTTACTAGTGTGCGTTAAAATCAGATAAAGTAGCTTTCTTGACAACTAGTTTAAATTCTGTAAGATGCAGTTTAACGTGAGGGAACGACTACTTCTCTTAGAAGATGATCGGATCTGTCATGGAGAGATTACCGGGTAAAAACGACGATTTTTTTATTTCAGACATAAGATTTGAAACAATAATTCGTTACAGCATGCATCTAGGAACATTGTGCATTTACTGACTGTGACGCGCTATGAATTATGGATAAAGTCTGAAAGCATTATTACATGATGTAAAAGGATTGTAGTGTCTGGAAAGCCTTTTGGCCACCGTGATCAACGTTCAAGTTTTTAATAAACTCCTTGTCTGTTTGTAAACTTGCTAAATATTTACCCCTTGTAAGTTTGGAAAGAGCGAGTTAGGCATCATCCCAACAGCACATCTGAGGTCTTTCATGTGTTTTAGTTTGCACACAATTATTAAAACAAACTGCTGATTATTTGGGGCCAAATTGCGTATGTTAAAGTGATTTTAAAGTCAAAGAGCTGAAAAAGTCTGTAAAGTAGTCGACGTGGGTGAGCAGTCTTACCACTTTTTATAAGCAGCAGGAGAAAACGATTTTGTAGGTTGTAAATGACGTGAGTAGTCGAGGCATTTTTAAAAGAAAAGCATCAGACAGTCATATATCAAAATCAGGTGGTTTGGAGCAGAATCAGCAGATATCTTCCTCCCTTCCCCTTTTTTGTACCATTTTATAATATGAGAGGATTTTTTAAAATGTTTTTTTTTATCCAAAATCTGCTGTTCAGAGCTTATTTATTGGAGATATTGATGTTCAGAATAAACAACCACGTTTAAATACTTTAAACTACACTAGAATTATTTTGGTCTTCCATATTAAGAGATATAGTTTAGAAACAGAATTACTAATAAAGTTAGAAAAGTATCATTTAAGAGTTAAGAATGTAAATGAAGTGTTGAGAAAATTTAGGGTACAATTTAAGTATATTGTGATTTACATCACTCTGTGGTTTAGAATATGAAACTACTTTTTATTTAGATTTTCACTGCTTACACTGGATGTGCAAATTTTTATTATTAGAAAAAGATGGATATAAGTGCAGGTTGTTTGATGTGATGTTGTACATACTAGTTAATGGTCTTGAAGTGAAATCATCCTATATGATTCAGCTGCTGCTGGAGGTAAATTTCATGTCCACAAAATGTTGTGGCTCTAAATTGGCTTTTGTTTTCTTTCAGAACTTAAAGACTATCAGTACTATCATTAAAGATCTGAAAACAAAATAAAAAAAAAAAAAANAAAAAAAAAAAAAACAACTTTCCACATTAATTTGATGTAATGGTCAAAACATTACAAACAATAGTTAAATTTTATAGCTGGACTTTAATGGAACTAACACTCCCTGGCCTGCACAAAGCTCACATTGTACTTTTTTATGAGTCTGCATGTAAGATCTGTTACCTCTTTGATTTAAATAAAGTTTGCTTAATAATAGCAATAAAGCTGTTTCACTAAAGTAATTTTCCAGACAATTAAGAATCTTTCTTTCAAGTATTATAAGATATTATGATAAGTGGACAGTATAATGTATGAGGCAAATCTCCCCTAAGCTGCTAATCACCAGAAGTTGTCAAACTACATCAGCAGAGAAATGCAACAGATTTCAGATTTCATTATTCGTTATTTCATTATGAGCATCATAGCAGAGCAATTTCTATTCAGCAGACACCAGGAGAGTTTGTCACCATTATTATATTGTGCAGCTGTTGGCTGGAACAAGGTCAACAGACCGCTAACACAATTAGGGTTTTCTGCCCCCTTAGGTGCAGTCATGTGGCAGAGGATTCAGATTTGCTGCGCACTGTTTGCACTGTATTCAGCAGCACCGCCAGCACACATCAACCGCCTGGCGTTGTTCCCTGACAAGAGCGCCTGGTGCGAAGCCAAGAACATCACACAGATAGTCGGGCACACGGGATGTCAGCCTCGTTCTATTCAAAACAGGTCAGAATGAAGGCCGCCTCTGTTTCTGTGTGTCAGTGCAAAAGAAAAAGTAAATCATGTCAAGATTTCATAAAAGTTGGCTTCTGATATATCTTGCCTCTTGCCTCATACAAACCTGTATAGTAACTTTGTTATCTCAGGCTACATTAGGTTTGGCACCTGACCAACTACTATGTTAGACACTGTAAATATATCAAAGCACTTCAGCTTATAGTACCACATCTGTGTTTTTGTATGTTTTAGTCCATTTGCTACAAAACATATACTTCACATTATCACAGACCATCTTCCAAAGCATACAAAAGTGTTTTAGATCTTTTTAATGTATTTTTCTGCCTTCCAGGCAGCCACCAGTTTCCATTTATTTCAATTCAATATGAAAATCAACTTGCACAGACTTGAAACTTGCTTGAGATATATAATCCCTTACACTGAGCATCATAGCATCTTATACTTTTGTTGCTTTATACACCTTTTTTTTTTTAAATGACAGAATAATATGCAAAATCTTCCCCTGTAAAGTATGCTGTAATGGATTATTAATCTCAAGCAGGTTTCAGATCTGCAAATTGATTTTCATACTGCACTGAAATGATTATAAATCAGTCATTGTCTGTCTGTTTGGAAGACTGCCTTAAAAATCCAATAATCTATGGTTTGGTTTGGAAAATGGTACGCAGTCATGAAAAGTGTATGATTAATAGTGAAAAGGAAAAACAAAAAAAAAGGAAAGAAAAAAGGAAAAAACTTACAAAACCACCACTAGAGCTCTTGAAAACATAGTTTTGTTACACATTTCAAAGGCCACAAAAATTAATTACCACATGGTAAAACATGGTATTTACTTTGTCACACACAGGGTAGCAATATACAGTAGGAATTGAACTAAAAGTAAATTTATTATTTTAAGCAGGATTTTCACGTTTGATCACAAACTGAAGAACAATTCCCTGTATCATCCATGCATTTCAACTCTCCGTCCTGTAACTGTTTGTCCTGGGACTCTGACAGGGTGATCAGGCATCCTTGGACTCAGTAAATCATTTCAGATTTCAGGCTCTTTATTCCTACAGCTTTTGGTTACATGGACATGAACAGTCTGGCCATGTTCATGAATCACGAGTTAAGCATGATATGTTTATAAGCACAAGGAAATAATCCACTATGTCCCCCTCACAGAGCTTGTCTGGGCCAGTGTTTCAGTTACAGCGTCCCCAACACCTTCCCACAGTCAACCGAGTCTCTGGTGCACTGTGACTCCTGCATGCCTGCCCAGACCGAATGGGAAGTGGTAAGTGTGATGACAAATTATAACATTTAGAAAACCACACGCTAACGCTGTGGTATCAATCTGACACATAAACCACAAATATCCAACATAAAGGATGGCAATCGTATACGCTTCACCAGCACATAGCTCAGAGAAGAAGAAAAATATACATGGAGGGTTTGTAATAAATTTATGTTACAATTTCTGTGCACCTTAACTCTGTATTTCATATTTCTCTAGAGTTTATTGTCCCTCCTAGCCAGAGGGAATCCACACTTATGACAACAAAGGCTTTGTGGTGAGGTGTATGTAGTTTGGAAAGTTGCCAGGTAGGCTGGGAGGGTGGGACCACAGGAGAGGTCACCTTGTGTTTCAGTGGAAATCATCTCTGTGATTGTACAGCTGTTACCTGATCATTTAATTAAGATTTGTTATTAATTCGCTGTCTGAGAAAGGTCTCAGAAAGTGCATTTATAACCTCCATTTAATTTAATGACCTGGAAATGGATATGATCAGCGGTAAACTGTTAAACAAAATTCAGCTTGAAACATAACAAATAAAGCTCTTGTGAAAGAGGACACTGCTCCGTGCTGGCTCGTCTCATGTGCAAGAGCTTGATGAAATTGTAGAAAGATCGTTTTCAATGAATAATATAAACAATGAGGAGAAGTTGTTGCAGAGAGTCAGCTGAACTTGTGTAACACAGAGATTTAATGCTCTTGTGGGTAAAGTGACTCATCATGTACTTTATTTATTTTTTTTAATTTTCATTCTCTGACTTGGAATGTTCTTTTTATTTTATTTTACGGAACAGGGAAGGGTTGCTAGGATTCAGTAATAGGTCAGAGGGAGAGCACTCAACTCAGTGTGTGTGTGTGTGTGTGTGTGTGTGTGTGTGTGTGCGCGTGGCATGCGCAGGTGACTCTGGACTGCCCAGACAATGAGGAGTCTCCTCATGTGGATAAGCTGGTGGAGAGGATCTTCCACTGCAGCTGCCAGTCATGCAGTAAGGAAGGCGTCCAGGACGGGGCGATGATGCAGCTGTATCCAGACAGTGGCTTAGACACCCCATCTTTATCTGACACCCTCAGTGGGGCTCAATCTCACCCTCTGCCCCATTCAGATACACACTCTAAGCATGCACACTCACACACACAGCATCATGCACTACCACACACATCAGATGGAGGGTAGGTCTGCCATCTACTTGCCTCTTATATCATTCTATTCAGCTCTAATGTCCCCACTACTCTCCTCACCAATGCGTCCTCTATACCAGTCTGTTGTATTATAAAGCACTTTGAAAACAGGACTTCACTTTTCCTTCCAAGGTTCCTCTTAAAAGCACACATAGAGTCATACTATCAGAATACACCCCATTGTATATATAAAGTAATACAGACACATTAATGCGCAGATGTGTGCATCTGTTCACCCAGACTTCACTATAGTCTGTTAATAAGTTGTAGTCTTATTACTGCTTTGAAAGCAATATATTCTATTATTGTGATAACTTCCCTCTTGTATTTTCTTGTATTCATCAGTTGTATCTCTCTCTCTCTCTCTCTCTCTCTCTCTCATACAGCATCCCTTCACAGTCTAGAAAGGAAGCTGTCTTTATTATCATGTGGCTGTTATGTGGGTCAGGGTATTTTCATTCAAACTTGAGTCATGGATATAAATTTAATAGATGTCGGTGCCCTTTATTGATCTGCTGGAGTGATGCATGGTGGGTAGAGTCCCTACCTCTTGCTGATTTGTTGGTTGGAATCTGCTCTCACTGTGCCAAAAGCTTAATGAGATGTGTGTTGGGAAGCAACAAGTAGTTAACCCACATACTTTCACTTGACTTGTTTGTCCATGTTGTCCATGACTCATCTACTTTGATATTTCTTGCAAATTCAGAGACTAATGCAAAATGTGAAGTCAAAACCTAAACAAATTCAGTCAGTAATGGACAAGCATTATGAGCAATGGAACACATGACGTTATTTTATTTACATAATTATTCCAGTACTTTGTAATTGATGTTGGCAGTTAGTGAAAATACTGTCATTGTGCTTATTATACACTTTGTATGTGTCAAATCCTGCGATTATGGTACCAATATGAATTTAATCTGTGTTTGCAGTAACTGGAGGCCTATTTAAATGACATCATCTCATGTAAATGATGTCATATCTCTGACAAATCCCTTTGTTCTAGTGCACTGGTAAGTTAAATGGTCAGGATAGATAGATAGATAGATAGATAGATAGATAGATAGATAGATAGATAGATAGATAGATAGATAGATGTGTTCATGTGGTATTTATTAGCCTGTAATGTCACTGGATGATTAAACTTAATTACCATAGCAACCCACAAGGTGTTGTTCAGTAAACTGATCAAGATGATTGACAATGTACATGGCTGGAGGCAGAGAGTGAAAGAAATAGAGGGAGGGAGCGAAAGAAACCGATAGGGAGTGAAAGAAACAGGGAGAGAGTGAAAAGAAACAGAAAAGGTTTGGGTTTTAGTCTGCGTTAAAGTCAACTGAACTTCAGAACAAACGGTCAGTGAATATAGAAACCCTGGAACATATCAGCAAAGAACATTGAAGTGGCTGCCAAAAATGTGTGTGTGTGTGTGTGTGTGTGTGTGTGAGAGANAGAGAGAGAGAGAGAGAGAGAGAGAGAGGAAAGTGGAGTGAGAGAACCTGATGTCCACAGCTCCTAAGGCAGATTCGTTTTCACAAGAGTGCTTCAGAAAGCATAAAAAATCACTGAGAGAGAGAGACTAAAACACACAATTGTTTAAGAATGACACAGACAGTCCAGCAGATGTCAGCAGACTCTACATTTAGAATAAACTGTGGAGGTGATAAATGTCACAACTCACAACTTGTTGATCCATCCTTATCTGTCTTCTCTTCAAAACCAGAGAGTAAACCAACATCTTCACCCTCAGCATCCATCCTTTTCTGCAGGATCTTTCCTCTCCCTCATCACTCATTCCCTCTTCTGTTTCTCCAATATCTTTTCCTCCAAGTCTCATCAGCTCTGTCCCATATCCTTCCACCTTTTTCTCCAGTTCTGTGTAATTAAATTTCACCAGCAAAAGGTTGACTGTCTGTTTGTTCTACAAAACAAATGGATCATCCCTTATCTCACAGCCACACACTGGTTGGAGGTTAGTGAAAGGCAGATTGCAGAGGGGAGAACTCAATTTTAAACTGTATATGAAAATATAACATTTTGTCTCAAATTAAAATATTTGTCAAACTTTTTAGTTTGTTTCATCCCTTTAATATTTATATATTGTTCTTCCACACAGGCCTTGATGGTTCATATTCTTTGAAATGATATAGCCCATTGTAATTTCTTTCCTTACATTTGATCTTACATCTTAGTATAGCCATGTAGAGGTGAATTTGATCTCAAGGCTATTACTGTCATTATTTAACCCCATCAAACTTGCATGCATTGAAGCCCAGTGCCCGGAAACATTAGCCAATAATTTGACAAATCTGATATGGTTGCTAATGTAATTCCACACTAAGGCAATTTATGTGGAAAATGACAAGATAAACAGGCCCATGAACTGACCTGCTATTACTGTCTGAACTGTAAAATCCCTCTAAACAAAGTGAAACATGACATATTACGGTGAAGTCCTAACAGGCTGTCATTTGAGAAAGATTGGTTATTTTCCTGGGGACAAACTGGAGCAAATATTGATGCCTGATCTGATAATATTTGGTCATTGTTTAAATTAATGGATGTAACTCAACAAACTTTATTGCACAGATAATCCAAACTTTGAGGAAACGTTTTGGTTGTGAGAATTATATTTTATACATATGTGTGCGCTCATCTTGCATTAAAAAACTGTTTAAAGTATTTTTTCTTCATAGATGTGAGTTCATAAATGTATTTCTTTGATTTTGCTGTTCGTTCATTGTTTTTAAACCCAGATTACATTTTTAAAAAAATGTTTTTTCTTCTTCCCATGAATGGAATTAGCACAACTCCACCAAATACATTTGAGGAACGAGGTATCACAACCGCCTTTTTAAAACCCAACAGTTATTCCGAGGAGACGCCATTCCTCCAAACGCGACTGCGTGAGCGCGCAAAGAGCGGCAGTGCGCGCGACCCGGAGCTGAACTCGCTCCAACAGACGCGCCAGAAGAGGAGCATCTCTCCATCCGCACAGGTATCCTCTCTGCTCCGCTCACAGAATAACACCTCAACAGGCGGAGACCAGCAAGTCCATCACTGGATCAGCAAACACAGCCCAGAGACCAGCAGGCAAGCATGTTTTTATTGTTGTTAAATTACGCTTTATTCATCTTTCCATAAAGCTGTTACATGCGTGAGGTTCATGTTTTTGTCACCAGCTGACTGTAACCGTGTTCTAGAGAAAGAGTAGGGCTTATTTATTATATATACTTTTGTCTAGTAAAATGCAAAAAGAACAGGATATCTCAGGAAAAAGTAACGAGAAGCAGAGAGAGAGAGAGAGAGAGAGAGAGAGAGAGAGAGAGTCCTGTCCTCTGTAACAGTGTTTGTCTCTGCAGTCCAGAGGGTTTTGGTTAAATGTTTCTGCCTTATCCAGTTTACAATGAGGCGTGTAAGGGCTTTACTGCAGAACCATGATCAATGTTATCGACCTGTGTGTGTGTGTGTGTGTGTGTGTGTGTGTGTGAGTGTGTGAGTGTGAGTGTGAGAGAGAGAAGTCAGGACAGGCTGTAGATTCCTTATTTGCATAGGGTGCATTCCAAGTGTTTATTTGATCCTCCTCGCTCCTCGATCCTCGTGTGACCTGGAAACCGATGTGGTCCTCCATCTTTAAGAACATTCCAAAGCGCTTATTTATTTTCTGAGGATGGAGGAGTGAGGATGGAGGAGGCTCTCAGGAGGAGATATGAGCTCCTAGGCAGAAGTCTGTTACCTGACAGACACGCCCCTTTACTGGAAATCTGTTTCTGATTGGACAGATCTGCTACAGCTGATCTGATACACCCACACCATCTTAATATAACCAAATGAGTTTATATGAACAGAAAAATAACAGCAACATCTCAGGTGTAAAATGACTCTCATTATTAATTTAGTCTGATTGATCATCTGTTTAAAATGACTGGATGTGTTCAGTGCAGCTCCAAATGATAAAGAAACATAAAACAATAAAACAACGCTTATATTGTGATCTCTTCTAACAAAATCCACTGAAATATATAATGAAACATGGAAAAGTTCACTAACGCTGATAAACTTCTGAGCAGTGAAATGTGATGATCTGTAGATTATAGAGTCAGATTATTCTGGACATTTGTCAAACTGTCCATGTTAATTGTTACAGTAATAATCAGAGGAGAATATTTAATTATTTTATTATCTTGTAGAAACTAAAACACAGCAGCTCCAAGATGCTGTGTGACAAGTCATGTTGCTTCAGATGACGCTTGAGGAGCGAGGATGTTTCATTTCTCTTAAGTCGTCGTTCCTCAGCTCCTCCGTCATTGCTTCTTTTCTTTGCATCTTTTCTTCGCGTCTTCAGTGGGCAGGGCTAAGACGCAAGGAAAAGACGCAAGTGAGGGAAACAAGGAAACGAAATAAGAACTTGGAACGCGCCAATAGTCTACTGACTTGCTGGATTCATGGCTGCCCACAAAAGGATGGAGCAGTGAGGGGTCTGTCTGCCTGTCTGCCTGTCTGTTTGTCTGTGTCTGTCTGTCTGTCCATCTGCCTGTCTGTCTCTCTGTCTGCCTGTCTGTCATTATTCATATATATTTAAGGTTTCAACATTATGCAAGCTTGCATCAATTGGCTCTAGCTGAAGCAGTCTGGCGAGGACTGATACTCTGTCCTTTTATTGGTATAATTTAAAATGAATCAGTAAACAGAAAACAGAAAACTTATTAAACATAAAATCATTTTCTAGCAGTATAGTTTGTCTTTAGTTTTATATGCCATAATAATGTTTACTATGGATATGGATGAAGAAATCTACAGAGAAGAGCTTCCCTCTGCCCCTCATCCTTGATAATGTATACAACTTCTGCTTTCATTAAATTGTTTAAGGAAAACCACAATGCCTTTCCTGATAAAATGATGTGTGGATGATGAAAGGGTCATTATCAATGCAAAATTAAAAATGTTTTCTTAGCTTCCAACAGCTCTATATCAGTGTTGGAGGAGATGATTTTTACTGAGATTTTACACACAAACCTGATTTTCACTAAAACTGAGATAAAAGGTCTGTTTCTGTTTGTGTGAAAAAGCCTTAAATATCACTTAAAAGGTCAGAATGAGACAGTGTGCCCCTCTTTCCCACTTATTCCTGCTGTATGTGTTATGAGTTTGAGTTATGAGTCATTAATGGAAATATGAGAGGAAGCTCATTTAAAGCTGGGACATCAGAAGGTTAACTGAACCATTTACTTCAGCTGGAAACAATTGGTTTTCAAGAGATCATTGAAAGGATGTGTAGTTCAGTATAAAATAAGGGTGGGACGTATAGTCATTGTAAGTAAATGTAAAGTATTTTTTTTTAAAACTTAAACTCGCTTTGGTCTCCAGGATGTGTGGCATGGACGTTGACCTGGATGATGAGGGTTCTGCTAAGGAAGAGAAAGAGGAGGAGTTCTGGGTTGGAGAAGGTGTCAAGATGCTGCCCCCTCCTGTTGCCCACAGTGGGGGCATAGCGTGGGGCAGCAGGAGGGGCTGGTGTGGCTGCTTGGCCTGCGGGGTGACTCTCTTCCTGTGGAACCTTTGTGTGGTGTTGGCCAGCGCTTTGCTGCTGGCTCTGGTCTTCTCTGTGGTGCTGCTGCCTGCAACACTGCTGCTCTACGCTGGTTTCCTCTGCCACTCCAGGGTGAGTTATTATCAGCAGCAATGGCTGCTCATTATGCTCTGAAAGTGTTAGCTGTTATTCTGTCTACAGCAGGGCTGTAGATAGAATGAGCTGAGATACAGAGTTGCCTGATGTTCTGTCTGGCAGCCAGCGTCAAAATTCAAGTTAATATTGCAAATTAACATCTGGATCTGAGCTGATCCTGTTCCTGGATGACTACCCTCTGGACACTGGGCTGAGCTGGATACAGGATCTAGCCCAGTAAGTTCTCACGTTTTGAAGCAAGTACCACTTCGGAGAAAACCAAATCAAAAAGTTCCACCTCACTAACAAGCTAACAAGCCATCAACTCTAAGAAAAATCACCAAAAAAAACAAAAAAAAAAACAAAACAAAAAAAAAAAAANAAAAAAAAAAAAACTCATCTGTGCAGCTGTGCTGTGTTGACATTGAGAAGATTACAGTATGAGCAGGAAAAGTTACTGATGCCCATCTAACAATAAAAACAAACAGGATGAGTTGGGCTATATTAAAAAAAAATCAATTTCTTTATCAGAACCATTTTATTTGGGAATAATTCATAATGACGGAATTTTCACAGCTTTCGATTGTTTTGATTCTCTGCAGAAATTTACAGTAATCTGCCCTTCCAGCAGGGGGTGCTTTAAGCACCACCATTGGTACACATACCACAGATTGAAAACCACTGACCTTGTCAATTTCAGAAAAAAAGGACAAGAGGCCCCAAGATAATGCATTATACTGTGATTTTGCAACAACATAAAATGTGATTTTTACATTTTTGGCTGCAAATTATGTTGCTAAAATAAACATGTCATCTATTTTATCTAATAGTTTACACCACTCTGTTCATATCACTCTTATGCAGACAAGTGGACTTTAAAATAGAAGGAACAAAAATCATGAAAATCAGTAAGGTACAATAAATTTCATATGCAAATAATAAAACTGGTTGTTTTAAGATCTGTATAGTCCAGTATCACTGAAACAAAGTATACAGACTGCAGTGTGCAGATGATTGTACAACGGAGGGTATTTGGAACAAGGTTCAATGCCAATTTAACATGCTAATTGATAAAATAAATAAATAAATAAAAAATATCAATACATGCTGTCTGTGCATTGTTACAATATTGTCACATAAAATATTACAATATTATGCTACATTGATTTTTTTTTCATCACCTGTTTACTGATCAATAATCTTATGCAGTCACAAATTATGGTTTGGTTACCCATGGCAACTAATGCGTACATTGTGTGTCCTTAAAATATCTTTGAGTCATCCTGGTGGTCCAACATTCAAACTGACATCCCTAAGTCAATCCCGGTTAAAAACTTTTGTCATTGTCTCTCTCCTTTTCTACTTCTGTTTCCAGTCGCAGTCTGTCAATTCTCAGATAAAAGCAGAATGCCAGAAAAATAATCTAATATAATCTTGTCATTTTGGTTGGCTTGACCAAGTTGGCCTGATTACCAGCCTTAGTAGCATCTCAAAAACAAAGAAATGTCATGGACTGTTTCTCCTCAATTCCTGAAAAAGCCTGTTAAGAGAGTCTTTCTGTGTGGAAGAAATGTCAGTAACTTTTGTGTACATGTTGAGTGGCTCAGAGGAGGATAGCGCTCTGCCCAGACATGACAGTCTGAACTGAGTCATTTCTCTGCTGCTTCCAAAGAATGGGAGGATTATGTCTCATTAAGAATAACATTGGTACCAGGGACACGTCTCTGTTGGAGGGAAACAGTAACAGCCACATATACACCTCAGGGATACAATACTCCTTGCAGTAAAAGTTATTATAACATATATACCAGACAGGCTCTCTACAATGGCTGTGTTCAGGCTTATTCTCTATGTTTACACTCATCTTTCCTTTCAGTATCAACACCGAGCCGATCCAAGAATATAATGACTAGACTTGAATATCAGAGCCTGTCAGTCAGTGTACCTTGTATGTAATGAGATGAAGAGACAAGTGGGGCTTATTGCTTGTGCATTGAGAACCAGACAGATGAAGTGAGCTCACTAATAAAACATGGAATAATGTGAAGTGATCCTGTGAAGATCTACAGCTTCTTGGCTCACAGGATGATGACTCACCTTGCAACAGGTTACAACATTATATTGTTTTGCCTCCATGTTGAAGAAATTGTTTTGTCTGCCAGATGAATGTCTGGGTTATAAATGATTTAAGGACAAGTCATAAATTCAGATTTTACAGTTCATTTAGAGTTTTTTTTTTTTTTTTTTTTTTTGAAGGCGTTGCAAAATGCAGCCAAATTGAACATGCAAAGTGCATGTGTGCAGTGACATTTGCAAAGTGCGTGTGTGCAGCGTCAAACAATTAAAGACGATGTTACTCACAACCTTTGTCCTATTGTAGTGGCTGATTGAACAGGGAGACCCACTGAGAAGACAAGACACTGTCTGATCTTTGTGCCAGCACCAGCTGTGCATAGACGTACTGACAGTACCGTGCACTTGACAGAGGTGTGTGTGTGTGTGTGTGTGTGTTGGGGAGGAGGCACTATGTTGCTAGGGTACAGTATGTCTGTGGGAGGAGAAGTTCCTTTTGAAACAGCTACAAAGGGAAATCGTTCAGCAAAATGCTTCAGTTGTAGCTAAATCATTTTGACTGTCTCAGTGTTCGTATTTTTGAGTAAAACAGAAAATGTTGTATGTTGTTACTTTATGTATCTGCCTCTATGTGCACGACCATGGTATGAGGTACTTTAGCTGAGTATTTTGTTGTACTTACAGTGCTGTGAAAAAGTATTTGCCCCCTTACAGATTTCTTCTATTTTTGCTTTTTTGTCACACTTACATGTTTCAGATCATCAAACAAATTTTAATATCAGACAAAGATAACCTGAGTAAATACAAAATGCAGTTTTTAAATGATGATTTCATTTATTAAGGGAAAAAAGCTATCCAAACCAACCTGGCCCTATGTGAAAAAGTAATTGCCCCCTAAACCTAATAACTGGTTGTGCCACCCTTGGCGGCAACAACTGCAATCAAGCGTTTGCGATAACTGGCAATGAGTCTTTCACATCGCTGTGGAGTAATTTTGGCCCACTCTTCTTTGCAGAATTGTTTTAATTCAGCCACAATGGAGGGTTTGCGAGCATGAACGGCCTGTTTAAGGTCATGCCACAGCATCTCAGTCAGATTTAAGTCCGGACTTTGAGTAGGCCACTCCAAAACCTTCATTTTGTTTTTTTTGAGCCATTCAGAGGTGGACTTGCTGGTGTGCTTCGGATCATTGTCCTGCTGCATAACCCAAGTGCGCTTGAGCTTAAGGTCACGAACTGATGGCCGGACATTCTCCTTCAGGATTTTCTGGTAGAGAGCAGAATTCATGGTTCCATCAATTACAGCAAGTTGTCCAGGTCCTGAAGAGCAAAGCAGCCCCAGACCATCACGCTACCACCACCATGTTTGATTGTTGGTATAATGTTCTTTTTCTGAAATGCTGTGTTAGTTCTACGCCAGATGTAACGGGATGCACACCTTCCAAAAAGTTCCACTTTTGTCTCGTCAGTCCACAGAATATTTTCCCAAAAGTCTTGGGGATCATCAAGATGTTTTTTGGCAAATGTGAGACGGGCCTTTGTGTTCTTCTTGGTCAGCAGTGGTTTTCGCCTTGGAACTCTCCCATGGATGCCATTTTTGCCCAGTCTCTTTCTTATTGTTGAATCATGAACACTGACCTTAACTGAGGCAAGTGAGGCCTGCAGTGCTTTAGATGTTGTTCTGGGTTCTTTTGTGACCTCCTGGATGAGTCGTCGATGCGCTCTTGGAGTAATTTTGGTAGGCCGGCCACTCCTGGGAAGGTTCACCACTGTTCCATGTTTTCTCCATTTGTGGATAATGGCTCTCACTGTGGTTCGCTGGAGTCCCAAAGCCTTAGAAATGGCTTTGTAACCCTTTCCAGACTGATAGATGTCAATGACTTCGTTTCTCATCTGTTCTTGAATTTCTTCAGATCGGGGCATGACGTGTTGCTTTTTGAGATCTTTTAGCCTACTTCATGTTGTCAGACAGGTTCTATTTAAGTGATTTCTTGATTCTACAGGTCTGGCAGTAATCAGGCCCGGGCGTGGCTAGTGAAATTGAACTCAGCTTTCCAAATAATCTGGTTAATCACAGTTACTTCATCATTTAATGGGGGGGGGGGGGGNTTGGATAGCTTTTTTCCCTTAATAAATGAAATCATCATTTAAAAACTGCATTTTGTATTTACTCAGGTTATCTTTGTCTGATATTAAAATTTGTTTGATGATCTGAAACAAGTAAGTGTGACAAAAAAGCAAAAACAGAAGAAATCTGTAAGGGGGCAAATACTTTTTCACAGCACTGTATACCCTTACATTCAGACTGATATATTATACTCTTAATTCCACTACATTTATCTGATCTCTAAAGTTTCTCTTCTGTTGCTTCTCTCACTTAAAAACTTTTCATTTCAGCTTCATTTCAGCTTGATGACACAATGTAATTAAGGGTGTGTCCACACCTAGTTATTAATTTGTTTCGGACCCCAGAGCGTTTCCCTCTTACACTAAATTTGGTTTGTCTGGCCATACTGTATGTAAACCAGCAATCAAAATTGGATCTGCACCAAAACATTCGGAACAAGTGTTTTGTGTGATTTCAACAGAACTATAGAGCGATTCATTTGTGGTGTGAATATGAGCCATACTAGTCCTGAACCAAATATGAAGAAGTCTGTTGATCTATTGATTGATCTAAAACCTGAGAGTGTTGTGTGGTTAAACAACTGTGGTTAAAGTTTGTTTTATGTTAGTCACTTGTCAGATTTCCTTTACTTGAAACCATTAAATTCATTGAACATAAAACAAACTTTAAACTACACTTTTGACTTTATTCTGTTGCCATCATTTGTTTGGTACACAGCCCAAATTATGGGTATGACTAGGATAATATACCTGTTTGTCTTTGTTCCAGACATTTTCCTGTTTTGATTTTCTCCTGCCCCCAGAATTTCTGACCAATGAGCAGAGTGACTGCTCTCACATGACTTTTGCTGATAGATTTTGGCTCAACTGGGATTTTTTCCTGTGTGAAACCGAAACAAACCAACTGATAATGTTACAAACGGACTACAAGTCTGAAAATGCCCAAAGTTTTACTCAAACCTGTAGGAGAGCACATATCCTTCAACCTTCAATCCTTCAACCAACTATGCTTTGGGTGAAGAATCTCATATCTACCATTCTAGGGATGTTAATTATTTCATTCCATTCGAACAGGCTTGTCTTTTTTTTCCTGATGTTTTGTGTTATTCACAGTGTGCCACTGCCTGTATAAGAAAATCAAAAAAAAATAAAAAAATAAAAAATAAATTAAGTATT
Source organism: Lucifuga dentata (assembly GCA_014773175.1). NCBI lineage: Eukaryota > Metazoa > Chordata > Actinopteri > Ophidiiformes > Bythitidae > Lucifuga > Lucifuga dentata. Next base: position 37,288 of record VXCM01004102.1, read on the forward strand.
TCATTACAAAATTGTCACTATTTCTATTCAAAATCTCCAAAAATGAAGATACAAAGGTTTTCCATATTAGGTGGATCTTATATCTTCTGTTTTGGGGGATTTTCTAATTTAACACTGATAGGAACAATTTTTCACAATGACTTTTGCCGCCAGAGTACACTTTACTGCTGGTACATTTACTGATGTAGAATTTTGAATACAAGACATTTACTTGAAACAGAATGTTAGTACTCTTGCTTAAGTAAAGGATTTTAGTATTTTTTCCTGAACTTAATCTCACCTTCTCACTGTTTCTCTCTAACATTCATTCATTCCTCTCTCTCTGGCCGTCACAGATGATGGACAACTCCAGGGATTACTGACAGTTGTGAAACGGTTTATCTGAACTGTAGAGGGAGGCTGGGAAAAGTTCTGTCACACCCCACTAACCACATGATCCCTATTCTGCATACTGAGCACACGCACGCACATACGCACATATGCACACACGCACACAGGGCTACCTTTTCTTTTCTTTTTTTTTTTTTTTTTTTTNTTTTTTTTTTTTTTTTTTACATATGAGCATATCTACCAAATGACAAAAACACCCATTTGCTTTTTGACAGACACACACTAACATGCAGATTTGTACTGAAGCGGAGGTGGAAATTATCTAAATATACAGTATTTACTCAGTTATGCACAATTTTAAGGTACTTATACCAAAATAAGTTGAGTATTTTCATTTTGGGAAGCTGTTTTGACTCCTGTCTGTCTCTGTATCTACAGGTCCTAGCCTCCTCCTCTGCCATCTGCATTTACCTTGATGACAACAGCTGCTCTGCTCTCATCATCCTGGGCTTTGTGATGATGTCACCGCTCGTGGTTGTGGCGGCCGCCATCTTTTGTGGGCTGCTCCGAAAGTTTCGACTGCTGCTTCTCATTCAGCCAATCACACGAGCCTGGTACCGTGGGCGGTTCCTGGACTGTGTGGGCAACTTCCACTCCTGGGTGTAAGAGACGGAAAAAGAGGTGCTGATGGTGGAAGAAGTCAGCAGTCAGATGGGAGCAGCGACTCCCTAGACTAGGTAGATTAGTTCAAAATCAGCTGGAAGGACACGGGGAGTAGACAAAATAACAGGAACACTTCAAAACCTAATCCAATGCAATACAATAGCCTTACCTGTCTGAAGCTTCCAGTTAAAATCTTTGTTCTGTGCATAAGAGGCATTGATTCAACTGAATTTCAATTCAAAACAGAATTTATTAGTGTTATTGCACTAATTGTTCTGGATTGTGCAGGTGAAAGTATTATCTCAGTGGATTATGAGGGGTTCCTGTTATTTTGTCTATCCTCTGTACATTTGGGTCATTTGGGTTTGCTGAGTGTAAGAAAACCAATATTGTGCATAGGTCCATTGTAGCAACTTCCACCTTAGTCTTATTTGGCTTAATTGCTCATTTATTATCTGTAACAATCATAGTGACATCTTTGTATGTCACCCAACATACATACAATCTAAATTCCAAAGATCTCAAAACATATCAAAACACTTATTTTATTGGAAGAGACAAATGGATCTTTGGAGTTCAGAAACTTAAGTCTTGTTGAAGTAAAGGCTGGGATTTTCATATTAATACTGTAGTATGAAATAAGGTATGACATATTTAAGACTCACTATTTGCCAAATTTAGAAGGAACAGATGGATTTAAACACCTGTATTTCTTTCCAACATCCTAAAGGTTGTCGTGTTTCCTCCTCAGAGCAGATATTTTTCATGCACAGTGATCCTTGTAATATGAAATAAAGAGAAACACTGAATTTTTAAAGAAATAAAAACAGAATGAGCCGCAGACATGATCACAATAGCTTAAAGAGAGAAACGCCAAAATAAGATGTTAAAGTGTATGAAGTATTATCTTGTGGATTCAAGTTGATTTGGTGTATAAAAGTAATATTTTTGTGATGTATATTGTGTATTTGTTAATGATGTCAAAATCCTTACATATGGGATTTTCTCAGAAATAAATTGCTGTGAAAATAATTTGTGTTTGCAGATCAAAACAGGAGCAAAGAATTCAAAAAATTCTGAGCTCAGTTCCCTTCAAAAACTCTGTGGCACATCAAAAACATGACCGAGGTTTAAAAAAATAAATACATGATAAAAAGCACCACATAAGGATAAGTGTGTTCATGTGCAGCAACTTAAATTTGAAAAATGTTTTTAAAGAAAACAGACGAGTTATTGTTAACTTTCTGTATATGTGAAGTAGTATATTTAGCTGTCATTTCTTATGGGAGAGAGAGAAGATTTACATATTTTGTTTTAGTAGATCTTTTAGATCACATTGTGCCATAAAATACCAGCCTCCATTATAAATAAAACATAAGCTCGCAGTTTGTCATAGTAACGGCCTATTTTGTAAGAGCCAGACGTGAAAGTGAGTTTTGATTAATCAGACCAGTGGCTCGTTCTGTTGCTCACGTTGTTTTTTTAGATTCTAATTATTTGTTCAAATTTCCTGAAGAAAGCCTCGAATCATGTTTTATGAAAAGTAGTTATTTGCCCTATGTTGTAATTTTTGAAAATATTTAAATGCATTTCTTTCTTTCTTTTGTTTGTGTGTTTTGTCTATTTCTCTTTACACCAGTCACTCTGTTGATCCTGCTGATGACTTGAACCTTTTAGCTGCAGAGGAAAAGCACGGTGTGTTTATAATGATATGAAAGCAGCTCCTGCCTTGACATTCTGCTGTGACACTGCATTTATCAGAACACATAATAAAAAGGAACACTAGTTAATGACTTCAATTTCTAACAATAGAAATTACATTAATATAGATAACTACTACCTCATCCTTTACCTCCATCATTCCTCCTTTGAGCTGCAGAGGCCTTTGTCAAAATAAGCTGTTAGAGCTGATTAGCTAAAGAAGGATGTTGTGTTCATCCAGTCTGTTTTGGCCTGTAGTTCATTAAATCACCTCAGCACCATTTCATATAGATATCAATCAGAGAGCCTCTCCCAGCACCTACAAGGGCTGACTGGTAAGTTCTGAGCCTGGTATATAAGGAAGTGAGGAAGAGATGTAGTATTTTTGTGGCTATATTTGCTGCATTGATTTGAACTAATTCAAAGGTTTCACAGGTACCCAGATGTAAGTTATACACGGTGGCAATATCTCTCTCTCTCTCTCTCTCTTTCTCTGTCTCCCAGTCTGCCATGTGTTGTGGGTTTCCTCATCTGGGTCTGGGTCTCTTTCTCTCACTATGGCACTCTCTGGGTTGATGTGCTGTGGGTTTCCTCAACAGGGTTTCTCTCTCTCTCTCTCNCTCTCTCTCTCTCTCTCTCTCTCTCTCTCTCTCTCGGCTGGGAATTGAAGCTCAGATTTTAGAGCAACATTATGGAATCAAAGGAATTAACTGAGCAACCTAAATTGCAAATATTTTGTCAAAAATAATGCAGGCAAAAAAAACCTTCCTTGCTCTGCCTTTTAATTACAGTATGTAAGTATAAAAATCCTTGTATTGCTTCTTTAAAGTACTTCAACAATCATCAATTTGTTACTCAGTTCATCATCAGCTCGTCATTATCTGACTGTCATATGGCAAAAATCAAGTCCTTTATTTTCATATTTAGCCACAGTTTTTTTTTCTTAAAAGATGAGGAACATGCTATACAAAATTACAGTTTAAATCTTTGCAACATAATTGTGAGGAAAGGCAAATTCACTTACATCCTCATTTTAGTGAAGCTAATGGGCATGTGTAGAAACCTTTTTGTTTAAAAAAAAAAAAAAAAAAAAAAGCATTTAGAGGGACCAAAACAGCCAATCAAATCCATTTCCTCCTCAGATGTGAATGCATCACTGTAAGGGTCCTTCCTGCTCTCACCTGTCCCACATATTTTCAACAGGAGTGCTGTCGTTTCCTCTGAGAGTCTGCCATTATGTGCAGCTCTGTTTGAAAGTGGACTGTTTAATGGATGCTTCTGTTGCCTGAGTGCTGCGTTCATGAGCAGAGACTTCATTCAAAGCTTTCATTTCCAGAAAGAAAATGCATGTAAAGTACCTAGTGGAATACAAACTGATTTTCAATTAGCTGCTGTTCAGGAACAGATATTAGCTTTAATATATTTAATCTGTACAACTAATAGCTCAGCCAAGCCAGTTCAAAGACCACAAACTGATAACTCCTATAAAGCAAAGCTAACCATGGTTTACAGATTGTTAAACCAGCTCTTCTTATTTCCTCGTTTGTTTGTCTTATCTATGGTTTGTACCTTCAGGATACTGTGTATGAGCGAGTACATGTGCACTTTGAGCCATTTTGTAACTGTAAATACAGGTATTTTGTCCTGCAATGAATCTCTGATTTGTCTCCATGACGACTTGGACTTATCAGGTATTTTCCATGGTAACCAAATTATATCAGCTAGAAGAGTGATTATACTTAAATTATTACTCAGTGCATGCTACCAAGCTAAAAGACGTTGATCATTTGCTCTCGTGTGTGTGTGTGTGTGTGCGTGTGTGTTTGCTCTTTTGCTCACAGTGTGAAACTATTTAATGAAACAAGTCTCCTGAGGAGCGTGCAGCTTTATCTCACCTCGCACAGCTAAGTCTAGCCAAAAGGCAGCATCAACCTTCTGAACACTTACACCCAAGAATTCAAGCAAAAACACAATATTGTAGGAGTCGCTACAATATTGTGTTACAATATTAAATAAATGCACTGAAATACAGTCTGACAGTAACATTGTTAATATTAAATATGTTTTGTTTGCACACTTTACAGGTGAGAAAGAACATAAATGTCCACAGATTAAATCAACCAGCTGAAAAACACTTGGAACATTTAACCAGAACCACTATATGTATATGTATGTGTATATTTAATTTTTTTTTTTCAGTGAACACCTGAAAAGTGAGTTTCTGGATTCACGGCAAAAACCCTGCAAAACAAAACAACACTTCACTGCACTAACCTGCAGGATTACCAGCAGCCAACGTATTGAAGACTAAAGATTAGCATCATCTTCAGCACCAACACACAGAAAGGATTATTTCAAAAAGAGGCTGTTTACCAGCATGACTCTGAGCTTCCCTCTGTGCTACATCAGTGTATTTAAACCTACAGCAGCCAGTGGACAGGTCTGTATGAGGACCCACCCCCCACCCCGACCCCCTCCTTTATATCCTCTGGTCCTGTAATTTTCTTGTCAATTATCCTTCAGCCTCATAATAGTGCACCTAATTCCAACTAAACTACTGTCACCTCCATTTAAAGAGAAATGGAACAAAAGAAAAAAGGCTTGAATATATTGTAAGTGGCATTAAAGAGGTTATATAAGCAGAGTGTGTGTGTGTGTGTGTGTGTGTGTGTGTGTGTACATGAGCAGAGTGTCCTTGGGTTGGTTTCATAGTCTTTGCTTTAGTGCTTACAGTATTAAAAGGTTAAAGTATATGTGTTGTGTAGTATGTGTGCTTCTGTTACAGGCACAATGGCAACAAGCGGCCAAGCAAAAAAAAACAAAAAAAAAACAAAACAACGGTTTAGTTACACAGATGTTCACAGCATGAACAAGTAAACAAATTCAGATTACTCATTTTCTCTGCACATCCTGTGGTGCTAGCTGCTGGTGTTAAAGGACTGGAATACAGAGCGATAATTGCAAACAGCCTGTGAGGTGCCGTGGCAGCAGACTGTCAAAAGAGACAACGCTAACCAGGGTGGGGCGTGTGGAGGGGTGTGTGAAGGCTTTTAATTGGTGTAATGAATCCCACTTTTGTCAGATAGGATTCATTTACNGAGGGGTGTGTGAAGGCTTTTAATTGGTGTAATGAATCCCACTTTTGTCAGATAGGATTCATTTACACACCCTCATCCAATTAGCCTCCACAGAGAAATCCCTCAGGGCTCTGGAGGAGGAGGCACAAGGCGGAAGGTGATGTCAAGAGCTGGAGATGGGGGGTACAAACTCTGACCAGCCAGCCGCCATCACACTGAACCAAACAGATCGCCATATAGAGACGAGTAAGAGCAAGAACCCAGATTCTGTTCAAAGCTGCTGAAAGAGTCCATGTATTGAAGGAGGATTTGGATGATAACATGTATTTTTCCCTGCTGGTTATAATGCAGTCATAGTGCTGTATCATGCTTTTTTTTTTTGTGCGTGTAGATGCAATCAGAGCTCATCATGCTCCCTATTTAAAATTATTGTATTCTCAGTCACAAATTGTGCTCACCATCACAGGCAATCAGCAGAGTGTTTCCAGTACCAATAATATCCCTCATCTTTCTCTCTCCAGGTCTGTCTGCTGCGTGAAGCCGACACTGCTGCAGAAAGAAGCTGTGAGATTTCAAAGTCATTAGTATCAAAGAATAACATGAATATTGGTAATAAAGCAACAAAAATGTGATTTCATTGTGTAAATACTGCCATCAAAATGATTTTTGCTCCATCTCTCTCTCTCTCTGTGTGATTTTAATGCTTTCTGAAGCACTCTTGTGAAAATGAATCTGCCCTAGGAGTCATGGACATCAGGTTCTCTCAATCCACTTCCCTCTCTTTCACTCCTCCTCCTCCCTTTCTCCATCTCTCCCTCTCACGCAGCCTTTTTGACCCATTTACCTGTCATACAGAAAATTACCAGTATTTGCCATCTCCCTGTACCATTTTTGCTATCTCTCCTTTCCTCTCCTCCACAGTCTTTTTTTCTTCATCTTTTCCTGATTCAGACTCTTCCTCTGTAACCTCCAGAAAGTGGAAATGGAAAATTTGCCTCCCCAGGCTTCACTTGTCGTCTAACCCCTTCTAACCCCAACCTAATTTTAGAGTCTCTAATCACCAACAGTAAATTCCTAGGAAGCCAATTTTCAGCGTTAATCTTTGGAGCTTAAATGAAGGAAGCACCGCTGTCAAAGTTCCAAGAAAGATGATCTTTTTTCCCAAAATGATGGTTTTGTTAGCTTGGAACTAATGCTAAAGCTAGGTCGCTGGTGGTGGTGATGCTAAGCTTTGCAAGTAAAGTCAAGCTTTTTGAGTCCTTCTGCAAATATGAAGAGCTGGAACAATACCTTTGTGGTTAATAAGTGAGTTCTGGGTGAGATGGATAATAAAAATGTAATGTGAAGACTGTAGAAGAAACTATACTCGGAATTTGTATTTGGACATCACCTAATGCTGAGGGCTTTTAGCTTTAACATTAGCTCCATGCTCACAAAGTTACAGTTTTGGAAAAATTTTGTGAAAACTTTTGGAACTTTCACAGTCACTACATTTATATACATGTTAAAGCTACTACTCTGATTAAGGAAATAAATAGTTTCAGACGTCACAGAAACACCATAATCAGACTGAAGTTGGCATTAGGGGTTTGTAATCGACTCTAAGCATTCTTCACATGCATTTCCTGTCCTGGTAAGCAAAGATTCAGTGTTATGCAAAAGACGAAATCTATGTGTGTTACTCGATTTTGCTTCAAATGCAGCACAGCCAAAATCAGAGAATAGTGTTCATGTAAAATAAGTGGTTTTTGCATCATATAGTCCAAGGAGACAGATTGAAATTAGCCAGAGAGTCACCACATGGAAAGACAAAACAAAAGAAAAAAATTGCTTGTTATGAATCCTACTATTGTTGTCATGGGGATTCTGGAGTGACATGCCATAAACAACGGCCTCTGCTGTCTGCTGCCTGTCTAGCTGTTTGTGTTGCCTCCTGCGAACCATTCATTAAACTTTTTTGTCACCAAATTCCTCTTCTTTTCAGTCCTATTTTCTTTCTTTTCATCTTCTCCAGGTCTTAATTTTCCAGTTTTCAGTGGCCTCCTTTCACATGCTACAGTCATTTTCGATATCTCTCTATGCCAGCCAGCCACACAGCTACTTCTGTATGATTTCTCACCTAAATTAACCCTTGAACACAATAGATTTTGCCCTCGTGTCAGCCACGCTCCCCAGTCATTACCTCTATCTGGGAGAAAAGGAGCGCTCCTACTGTTACACATTATCCTCCCTCTTTCCTTCAGTCTTCTTTTCATTACTTTCCTTTCAGTGTGTAGCTTAATACTTCAGATTTTTACAGAAAAACGTAGTCATCTGTCACCCTTCCCATTTTCAGAAAGTTAAAATCCATTTCTATCTTTCTGCTTTTTGTCTCATTATAGCTTATTCTCCGTCTCCCGTGGCTCCAGGATGAAAAGAGGAATCAACACAGGCTTTTCACTTCCTATGATTCCCTTCCCAGGAAGTGACCTGCAGCTGTCAGCGGAGGTTTATGTCTCATGGGTCACACCAGCCATAACCCATATTTCATCGAGGTGGGAAATTATTTCTGTGCTGTCAGTGCTACGACAAACAGACATACCTGTTAATATGAATGAATGACAGCAGGATATTACTGTATTATGGATGAAGTCCTTGTTCTCTTTGCCTTTGCTTGTACATGAAGAAAAAAAATTAACAAAACTTGAAAGGCGCTGTCATTTAGCTGTAAACCTACATCTCATTAATTCCACCATTTTACCCATTTATTTGGATAATTTGTTAGTTTTATTCAAAGATGATGAGAGACAGCCCTGGTAACAAAGCATCAATGTTTCATCACCGTACCACAGAGGTATCCTTGGTGAGCAAGTGAATCGATTCTATTCAGATTCTCAGGACACACCATGACTGACAGCGGATGGTAATCTTGAGATGCAGAGGCCCTTGTTTCTGTGTGTAGCTTCACATCGAGACATGCCTGCACATTCCAGTGCTGACAGAGGAACAGAGCTGCTGCTGTGAGATCCTGTGGGATCCCATCATTTTCTTGTCTGCTCTTAGGGCCACAGCATCCAAAGTCTGTGCAGCTTTATGGAATAATGGATAACAGTAACAGGAAAATTAAAACAAAAATGATGCATGTAATATGTTTCCTCAAAAATGTAACTGTAGTCTGAAAACAGCAATTGTAAGATGGTAAAACTGGATAAATTAAAATCTCTAAACCCTGTTTCTCATGATCATATAAAAATAATATCCTTAACTGGAAAAATGACAGGCTAATGGCTGAAGTTGCTTGGCTGTTGTCAGCAGCAAATAATCAAAGGTAATTGAATAAAGCTCAAGTGTTTTAAAATATACAACATGATGTTATGATGTTTCAGGTGATGTACTACAGAGGGTTTCATCTCAACACTTTTACATGCAACCAGCTGAAGCCAAAACCACTAGAAAGAGAGAAGTGGTTTTTAAAGTGGAAAACCACATTACATTGCTGGAGGTCACGGATGAAACATCCTGTGGCGCTTGTTGTTAGCTGATCAAGTTTTCTCTGACGTCTGAGGCAAACACTTTACCCAAAAATTAGATTGTGATTATGTACTTGCTGGCTGCTTTCCATGATTGTAGCTTTGAGCTTGTTCAGCACAATACTCACCTGATTTCCCCCCAAAGACTTTCATCTCTTTCCAAACATGAGAAAGACTTTAGCTCAAATCTTTTTGGTCTCAGATGATGACATATTAGCCATGGAGGATTTTTTGAACCACCAAGAAATGTACTTTTATGTAATTTGGATAAAATTCCTCCAGCAACATTGGCAGAAATGTATGGAAGCCCATTTCCGCCACTTGAAAATAAGAAGAGTCCTGAGATTAAAGTCAGAAGTGATTTTTTTGTTTTTGCTAACAAACAAAAAAAAAAAAATAAATAAAATAATAATAATAATAATTATAAGGATAAGAGATTAATCTCAAAATTACAACTTTAAAGTCATAGTTATGAGATTAATCTAATAAAATAACGACTTTAAAGTCATAAAATTACAAGATCAATCTCGTAACTTTAAATAAAAAATAAAATAAAATAATGACTTTAAAGTTGTAAAAGCTCATAACTTTACGACTTTAAAGTCATTATTTTATTAGATTAATTTCATAACTATGACTTTAAAGTCGTAATTTTGAGATTTAAGATTAATCTCGTAACCTTATTGTTATAATATCATATTGTTATTGTTAGCAAAAAAAAAGTCACTTCTGACTTTAATCTTATAGCTCTTCTGTTTTTTTTCAAAAATAAATAAATGGTAAAATAGAATATTATGTTGAAGGTTCTATGCTAAGAACAGAACTTATCAGTCAGCCATCACACGTTAATGTATTTAGTTATGAATTGGCAAAACAACTGCTGTTTGGAACATAAATGGGTTACTGTATGCAGATGTGGATTATGTTGCAGGACTGATGAGAAGTTTGGATGTGTTGATACTTTTTTCCACCATGAAAACTGGTCATCATTAGAATCTTTTGAAACTGACTTGATATAGCTACGTAGCTATATAGCTATATCATCACCATTAGTACGACGCTTATAGGTGTGTTGCTGTGACTGTCAGAGGGTTACCTAAAAGCACTTCCTGTACAGACGGCCCATGATTCTTTGCTAAACCCCTAACTAAAAATAAATTCAGGTTACATCACCGACTTTGAGCAACCCACTGGAAAACAGCAACACAATACGCCTTGTGACAAACATGTATTCGATGTTAACTCCCACAGGCATGCACAGAAAAAAGCTCAGCTAAGAAACCAAAACATAAGAAGAGCCATCGTGACTCTCCTCTGTTTGTCCCTGAGGCTGATCAGCAAATACAGCAGATACCAAATGTCTTCTTCAATCTACCAGTGTCTGCTATGTCAGCACCTTAGTACATGTAACTGCTGTGTTGTGTGTGTGTGTGTGTGTGTGTGTCCATGTCTGTCCAGGAGTAAGGTGGAGAGACATACAAAGGAGTGTCTCATCTATATGTAAATGTGATTCTATGAATGGTGAGGAAAGATTACAAGTTAATAAAGACCCAGTGCTCATCTACTGAACACTACATACATGTAATTTACATAAATGTGATGATGTTAATATGTGTGAAAGAAATAGATGTTACACATCAAGGATGAACATACAATATATTTTTATAGACCAGTCTTGCTTACATTTATACACGTTATAGATTCATGTTTAAAATATATGAATACATATATATATATAAACATAGAGATGAGTTATATCAGTGGTTCTCAAACTGTGGTAGGCTACTTGAAACACTCTGGTTCTCCAAAATACTCTTGAAAATTGGAAACAATTTGTAAATTCTGCAATTTTGGCAAATTATTCTTAAATAAATGTGTCCAAGTTATTCTGAGTTTAAATGTTATTCTCTTTTAAATAAAAACATGACTTTAAAAAATGTTAAATACAAAAGTCTGAGACCACATTGAAAATCTGTAATGTTTTCCATGTAAATCTGGAAATAATCAGAAAGTCTGACATCACAAGAAGTTCTTTGGAACACTGTCAAATCATGCTGGGATAACTTGGCTCATTAGGTTTTGCACAAACTTGTGGATCCATGCCAGCTGGATGATGCTGTCATTAAAGCAAAAAGGGGGCATGCCAAATACTAAAATTCTGAAATTCATGTACAGTTTTCAAAGATTCAACTTTTCACTCAAACTGTTAAGACGATATTATAATTTGTTACGAAAAACTGAAAAATCTTGTATTAAATTCAAACCAATGCAAAACAGAAGCATTTCCACAGTGGTCTCAGACTTCTGGACCCCATTGTATACACATAAACCCCTGTCCCTCTGGAATAGGACCACATGTTTGTATATTAGATTTTCATATGGAAAGTCACATCTGAATGTCAAACCTGCCATCTGTCATACTGAGCCAGTTGCAGCAGGTTTTCTACTTCTCCTAGTTAATCACATTTAATTACTCTCAGCTGGTGTCTCCGGAGTAAAATTAATCTTGATTGGACAGAGAAAAGAAACAAGTAACACAACTCTGAACCCTGAACAGACTGAGGAGCCCTGAGTAGATGCCACGGTTCAGGTACAGAGTGATGAGTGTGATGAAGGATTCCGTGGACACGATGAGCAGAATAACAATGAATCTAACAGAGCGGGAAGGTGCTGGAGATTCAAAGCCTTTGGATTAAAGAGATGCAGGATTGTCATAGTACAGAGTTTCTCAGCCTTGGGGTGCAGGTCTAGATGTGTCATTGCTTAATATGCAGATAGGATGATTCTCTGTTACATTAGAATTGGCACTGCATTTATTTCAGAATTGGGTGAGACACATATCTGTTTCTTATTGCGCGTTGATCCTGCCCCCTAACCTCACCCAGAGTTCAGTCCAATTCTGACCCGCGAAATAGCCAAACTCTGTAATGCGTCAATTTCAGAAAGAAGGTGAGAGTGACCTCAAAGTCAGGAAGTATTGATTCTTGTTTCTTGTTTGTATAAATACATGATGAAAGGACACACACAGAATTCTGCTGCTAGATGGCAGCAGAAAGATTAAATTAAAATGCAAAAGCCCAGTTTACATTTGCATTTTCAAGTTTGGGTACAAGATTGTGTGGCAATTTGAAGATGAGAATGCAAAGTTCATTTGACTTTGTTTGTTTCATTATAAACATGTTAGGGTTTGACTCAGATGTAAAAAAAAAAAAAAATTGTTGGTAATGATGCATTTTGAAAAATGACAATGAATATTGAATGGTCATGAAAATATATAAACAGTTCAGAAACTGGCCACATTTGGGAAAAGACTTTAGTAATTATATACAAATTTTAAAAACATGTTTTCTAATCAAATTATCAGTGTGAGACTGAGATTTTGTTAAATTTATTGTAAACTGTGAATCTAAACACACACACACACACACACATGGTACGTTAGCAAACCTTTGAAAAGTGTGGACTTTTTTCCACAAGTTCCACATTTCATTTGCCTGCTGGGTTTTCATTCTGCCCATATACATGTTCAGAGTATAGTACCGTGCAAACAATGTCACCAGTCTCTCTCTCTCTCTCTCTCTCTCTCTCTCTCTCTCTCTCTCACACACACACACACACACACAACAGAAACCTTAGAGAAATCTCCTGTAATGCACTGCAGCAAGCAAACAATCATAAATAATCTGTCTCCCTCTCTGCCACTCCTCTCTTTACCCTGAGGGGCAGATGAAAGAAGTGCTGATGCCGAGGAAGAGAAAGAGGAGGAGGGAGGAGGCAACAGGAACTGATGGATGTCAGAGAGTGAGAAGTTGAGGTGCAAAGTGGGAATGAAGTTGACAGAAGTGAACTGTCAGGTGAGAGGAAGATTTGAAACCAGTGAAAAAAACATTCATGCATCATCCTGCAGCCTGCTCAGAACAATCCTCCTGACAGGAACTTGGACACATCTGGAAAAACAGCAGCATATCTATGAGTTTACACATACCTGGAGTCACACTGAATGAGACAAATGTCTTTAATATAACTCAAAATGACATAAAACTTTTTGCTTTCCCTGTTATACCTCACTGATGATAGAAAATATCTTCACCAAATCTGGTGGTTGCTGAGTTTTCTGTCTCTATTAGTTGTGGCATTGTGTTAATAATCATGACACAGCAAAATTTAAAGGACCATACTGGCCATTTTGAATGTTTGAGCTTAATATATTCAGTTTTCATACACATAACGTTACTGACAATCATTTCCTAAAGCATACTACTGGAACGGTGANTCAGTTTTCATACACATAACGTTACTGACAATCATTTCCTAAAGCATACTACTGGAACGGTGAATTTAAAAAAAATTTCTACCTTCCAGACTGCCATTGATTTCAATTCATTCTTGTATGCTATTAAAATCAACTTGTTGATACTTGAAACATTCTTGGGATCGGTCATCCATCATCGAGAACAAGACGTGTATTCAGGTTTTTTTCAAAATTGTGTAATTTCAGCGTTTAAGCGCCATAAAAAGCACAATAAAAGCACAATAAAAAGCTATATTCCCTTTTGTCTCCTAAAGGGAATATAGTCCCAAAAGAAGAGCTGTGTTCATCAAAAAATTTAAATCCTGTGACTTCATAAGGCTGTATAACTATTAGCAGGCGAAACATTGATTTTTAAGGTGGGTGTATCGCTTGAATATTTGATTTTGAAAGATTAAGAGATTTTGCAAAATATCAGGAAAGCTGAAATACGGTTTTATCCTTTGGGAAATGATTGTCAGTAACGTAACATGTATGAAAATTGAATATATTATGTATTATATGTATGTATTATATATTATTATTATTATTATATTATTATATGCAAAATGGTGGTATGATCCTTTAAACTGGACCTCCTGAAGTTAAAAACACCACATTATAATTCTGTGAAAAAATGAAAATGACTGGCATATGTAAAGAGTTTTTTTAAGATTTGAGTAAAATAGAGCTACAGTGTGTTTGGACTTATTATTCATTTTAACCTTCACATATATGTAAAGCTTTATGTTGGTTATTGGTAAAGATGACAGACGTGTAGTAGGAGTTTTAGGTTTCAGCAGCAACTCCTTGCTCTCCTCTGTGTGTTTCTGCCTCAGGCACATCCACAAAACTACAGCCGAACACTTTTCATCCTCCACGTCCCTCTACCTGTCTCTTCTTTATTGCCTCAGTCAGCACCAGAGCACACAAAGCTCTGTGTGTGTGTGTGTGTGTGTGTGTGTGTGTGTGTGTCTGTGTGTGTGTGTGTACTGAAAGCACTGCCCCAGGCTGTCTCTGTCCCACAGTATGAACAGTTCTCTTAAGTCTACCTTAGCCTTGTAAACACACATACACGCATGCACACACACACACACACACACACACACACACACACAAATGACTTATCTGAAATCTTGTTTTAAAGGTGGATATAAAACAAAAGTTAGAATGCAAACATAAAAAGAATTACAAGTATAATATAATATTATATGTACTATTATATGTAATATTACAATATCATGATTTATCAAAAATCTGGTGAAATAAATCACTGGAGTTTTGAGCCACTTTCAGACATACACTCCATTCTGTTAACTGACAATTTAACACTTCAGCCGAAAGTTTGAAAAAGACCCTGAGTCACTTTTCCATAAAAGTAGCACTGGCAATTTTTCTGGAACCTCTTAACATTTCTGTAATACTTTCTTTATGGCATAAGTGTGAATAAATGCAGTCACATTGCCAGCAAAGACACAAGGCTAAGGTGCTCTGAAGTTAAACGTTTTTGTGTGTAGTATGCAGACCAATCACGTGAGATTATGAGGTGACACTTTAAATTCTGATCACAGAACTCACTTTGAACAGGAAGATTTTCACTGAACCAATCTTAGGCCCTGTCCACACTAATGTGGATTTTTTACAAAACGCATATTTTCCTCTGTGTTTTGGCCTCTTATCCACATGCAAACAGTGTTTTAGGCCACTAAAACGGAGATTGTTTTTTAAAGCTAGAGGCTTTAAGGCTTCTGAAGTGCAGATTTCTAAAAACTCTGCTTTCTGTGTATGTGTGGACGTGTAATACTGAGCATTTGGGCATGCTTAGTCAGAACTAAACTTGCGCATGCTTTGTGCAATGAGCATGCGCCAGAAACAATAACATCAACAACAATGGCGGTGACCATGTACCGCTTTCTTTACATTTGGTTAGCAATAGCAGTCACAAGTTTACGTGTTAACTTGGCATTGCTGCACCACTTTACCAGCAGACAACGGCGTCTGCAACTGCTGCGCCCAGTATNGTTAACTTGGCATTGCTGCACCACTTTACCAGCAGACAACGGCGTCTGCAACTGCTGCGCCCAGTATTACTGGGTCCACGGCCTGTCATTGATTCAGACTTCATCGCCACCTGCTGGACCGGCATGCGTTTATAGCCGTTTGAGCGTTCTCATGTGGACAGAGATATTTTGTAAAACAATGCTTGTGTGGACATAATTGTTTTTTAAAACGGTGGGAGAAAATATCTGTTTTAAAAAATTTCCATATTAGTGTGGACTAGGCCTTATAAGAAAGAGCATCTCTGTGAGTTGCCTTAGCTTGCTGAACAACATCACTGTTGAAGAAAACATTTCACACAATAGCAAAAAAAAAAAAAAAAAAAAAAAAAAAAAAAAGAGAGAAATTGATTCTTGCTCACCATGTTGCTCGCAACGTTGCTGTAAACAATCTCCTGCTTCATGTATTATATGTAACTTCCTGCCTTACCCACTCTTACCAGTCAGATATCAAATATCGAGTGAGAATTGCTCCTCTATCCATAAAGATCCTGGGCTGTTTGAATACAGCCTTTTGGCACTTTGTCATAAAGGAGACCTATGTTTGAATGGCCAAAGCACCATTTAACAAATAGGTGCTGCCAGCAATTCAACAAACATCTGAAAGGGGCTTTAGAAAGCCAATTACATCATGGTGGAACTGTGAGGAAATTAAGTCCTTGAATGTAATGTTTTATTCTTTGTGTTGTTCTCTTTGCTTTAATGATTGCTGCTGGATGGAGGACATTTCTTTGTCACAACTCCAGGAGCAAAATAAACAACATACAGAAAAAAACAAATCAATACAGTGACACTGGTGGAAGCCATTTCAGTAATTTTCTCTTTCATCTCTTCAGGTCATTGCTGTCAGAATACTGTATTTGGAAAGATTACTGCATTTTAAGAACAGACACAAAATGACACAACAAACTGAGGGAAGAACATAAACACAATCACACACTGCTGTGCCTATGAGCAAAACCTCCAAAATGCTAGAAAGTGGACATTAAATGAGAAGAATGCATGAAGGGCCCCAGAGGCTCCTAAAAACACCAAACTGAACAGATGTTTGACACCAAAACAAAAAAATCAAGACCAATGCTTGCAAAATAGATTAGCTGCAGAGAAAAACATGTGAATGCTAGCGACTGTTCTGACTCATATGAATCCAAAATAACATTTACATCCATCCTGACTGTTACTTTAATAAATGCTCCATCAATATTACATGTTAAATTCAGTATTGTCACAAGGAGCACTATTCAGCATGTGTATAAACTGTTTAAAGACTTTTCAGGGGCAGATCTAGGGCTAGTGGAGATCCAGGGCTTAGCCCAGATCTCTACTGGAAAATATGGGCATGAGGGTAACTTTGGCTACCTACCAATGCTACATTATTTACTTTTGCTACATCTATTACATCATTATATCTTTTTTCATGTAGTATAATTGCATCTGAAGGCAAAAATCATTTTTTATTAATTTTTACAAATACCCCCGATTTAAAACAAATACACATCATTTCTGTTCCGTCCACCAACTCAGTTCACAATACTGCGGTTCTGCCTCGGCAATGAATATCAATAATTGCAAAAATGCCACAGAAAAGTCAAAACACATTTGGCCAGATTCATAAAAAATAAATAAACTAAAAAAAAAACGTAACTCCACATTGTCACGCTAAATTAAGCTCATTCATAAAGCTTCACATATGTTAATCAGAGCACCGGTGTCAGATCAGCACCGGGGCTTTGTGGAAAACATCCAGGGCTTAAGCCCCATAAGCCTGCCCCTAGCCCCACCCCTGCTTTTATGAAACTAGAGGGAGGTGTGTGAAGTCAGGGAAACTGACCTCTATGACATCAAAGGGTTACTTCTTTAGTTCTTTCTTTAGTTTTGCAATTTTCATCACCAACACAAAAGTAACCTTTTTGATATTATAAGGTTCAGTTTCCTAACACAGTGCCTTCTACTGCCGCAAAAGCTGAATAGTGCTTCCCGTGACAAACTGAACTGAGTGGAGTCCTTTAAAAATATACATAGTTCATATGACAATGCTGTGATATTATTTTAAAGTTTAGTTAGTGTGAGCAAAATCCTTAGTTAGTGCTTTTCCATCAAAAAGTTCTGGTTCTTGAAAAAAAAACTGTGGTTCCATTCGGTATCTGTGGAACCAAGCCGCCATCTAGCATTAAGCCGCCATCTAGCAAACCAGCCCACATTTCCACCGATTTGCAGTGTCACCATCAGAAGTAACAGCATAAGTAGATCACAGGAGATCAGTGAAAACAAGCAAGATGGCGGACCGCTTTGCTTACCAACAGGCTCTTCCCATCTTATTAAAACTATTTACTTCAAAAACACTGTCGATATTACATACACCACTGAACACACCTCGACTTCAACTCGTTTTTCACTTTTGTGGAGGAAGTTAGACTAACCCTAACCCACTTATCACGGTTTCCAACTTCAGATCCTTTTCTAATTCCGAACCAGAAAATGCTCTGAATGACTCCAAATTATGTTCATTCATGAACCAGAACAGAACCCTGAAATGAATATTTATACACACACTGAACATTATTGTCCTGACCTTACCATTCCTGCTATGAGTTTCAAAGATCCAAAGGTCACAGCAAAGGTCACACATAATCAAGTCACACAATATTTTACTGTATTCACACACAGCGCCCTGACAGCTGATTTTTCCACCCACTCAGACATTTTCCAGGTCTTGCATCAGAGCTACTTAGTGTTGGCCTCACTCCAGTTCTGACCTCTGTTTCTCTATTTTCTCTTACAGCTGTTTCGCTTTCAGTAAACTTCTTTATCTGAGTCCCTCTCTATCTTTTCCCAAAGCTCCTGCCTTCTTTCTACATAATGACCCTTCTGATACTTTTATCTGATTAGAAATGTTTTACTACTTGCTGCCAGACATTAAAGTCAATTACATGACTTCAGATGCTGCATTATGATGTTAGATTGTGAAACCTGAATTAATTTTTCCAACACTCCAGTCAGGTAAATCAGCCTGAGTGGGTCGATGGGACTGAAGTGTTTTCATGTATGTCAGAGTGACTAACTGGCAAAATGCCCCCAGCCTTCAAATGCAGCCAGAACTGCAGGCATGAAGTGATTTTCTGTGTTTTATGAGGCAGCTGAAGGTTAGTGCTCTCTAGACTGACACTGAAGAGCGTTATTTGTTCCCACAGACTCATCTCATGATTGAACATCGTGACTGGATTTCCCACTGTGTCAGCACACATTCATGTGTGAAATTATTTCACATTTGGACATTCAGACTGTGTTTGTGTAAATGAAGGTTCTCTATTCTGCATGGCTTCTTCAATTCCATGATAATGTACAGGTTGTGCTACGCATCAATCACAACGTTAGCTCTGCAACAACATGTGGTGTTATTAAATTTGATGTCTTCCTGCGTTCTCTCTCTTTCACTTTTTCAGGTCTTCTTCATGCTTGTATTTTAGGATTTTTCACAGTTTGCACTGATAATAAAGTACAAAGGGTCTTGGGGCTTATCTTTATATGTTTTTTTCTTTTTTTTTTTTGTAGCTATAGAAAAACAGGTCTCAAAGTGGATTTGATGGTTGACACATTGTGTGTCTACCAGTATAGTGAGATTAATTCAACGTGTTACTACTACACGTCAACTTCTTTTGGGAATTTTCTAGAAATAAACGTCAGAATCTGGAAGCAAAATAGAGGAAGACAGATCACTGCTGTAAAATCAAGAAAATGACAATTGGCAAAAATCTTCTACACTTCGCTGTCATGTGACCAATTTTGATTAACCTTCATGATAAGCAGCAATTATAATGCCCTGAAAATGGCTTTTTTTTAGATGCTTGCCAGAAATGATAAGATTTCACAACTAAAATTTTTTTGTCTTGTTTTAAGACATCAACTGCTAAAATGAACCGAAGTTTTATCTAAATGAATCTCACCAAGTTTACATCATAATCGTTTTTGACTCATTTTAATGTTAGATAGTGTTTTTGTTAAGGCTACATTTTTATGCTGATGTCAATCTCATAAGTCGACTTGCTTAACAAATTTAGCTTGATTGAAAAATTCACCACTCAATAATTAGCTTATTTCAACATTCAAAAATAACTTTGTGCAGCTTTTCATTTAAAATAATGCATAGATGCAGAATAAGCATTCCAATTTGTTAATTATGTTACCCACTTTTAAACTTGCCAAATTAAAGTGGGAAGCACTTCTCTATGCTTCTCCTGTGGGCGTGTCTGTCCTGGTGTAGGCGTGTCTCTGCTGATTTGGGTGTGTCTGGCCATTTTCTTCTCATGATGTCTCTCCTTGTGGGCCGATGTGGGTGTGTCTTTAATGAAGCAGGTGTGTCTCTCCTCTCCTTTGGGCGTGTCTCTGCTGGTGTGGGCGTGTCTCTCCTCCCCAGTGTGTCTCTCTGCTCTTTTGGGTGTGTCTCTCCCATTGTGTCTGTAATGAAGTGGGTGTGTTTCTTCTAATGTGCATTTGCCTCTCCTTGCGGACATGTCTGCCCTGGGATTTGAACTCCAATCTCCCAGGAGTTAAACGGTATGGTCTCACTGGAAGACCAGGAGGTACTTTATCAGACACACATTATTTTTTAGAGTGTAGGAGGGGGTGTGCATCTTGTTTTAAAAGGATCAGCCACGTGCTTTCAGATTTTCCAAAATTATTTCTCTTGAGTGGGAAGTGCATTTCAAATGTGTCGGCAATAATCAGCAATGCCATAAAACTTAATGGTTATTAAACATTCATGATTTGGAAAATCCATAAATGCACACTTTGCACCCTTGGGCTTTTTGGCGAAACAACATTCATAAACTGAGTTGCTCATACAAACACACAGACTCACAAACACACACACTGTATGCTCATATAAATATATTTCCTTACAAACAGGAAAACGGAACTGCCTTTACCAAATGTTTCATGGGAAATTCCCTGTTTCCATCATGCCGGTGGTGCAGCAGGTCCGGACACGCAGCAGACAGACGGAAGGAGGGAATTAATTTGTCCTTTGAGTCAATGCCTCTAATCAATACCTGTAAGTGCTCTGCATATTATGTTTTCCTCCAGTTTTACAAGGGGACTTTCTGAGCAGTCCTTGAGGGCCTTCTCTTCCACCAACATTCAGTATTAAAACAGTCAGACAGAGAGGGAGAGAATGATCAAATTTTAGCAGAAATCCACTTTCCATATGAGCAAAATACTCTAAGTGATAAAGGGTAAATAGGTCACCACTTAATTCTTCTTCTTCTGGTCAATACTGTTGTACCACTGAGTGGTTAGGATAACAAATCCTTTTCTAATTTGTGTAGCAGAGCCAGCGAGCCAACAGCACATTAATCTGGACGTTAATCTGCAGGAATCCTCGGGAAAGGCAGAGCTCATCAACATGGTGATTTTTAATAGCATATCTCCTTTCTTCATGCACAACCAGGCCAAGCCTTTTTACATGGTAAAGAATATAATGTTGAGACTTTGCTAATCAAGCACATCCCCAGTCTGCAAGCAAAGAAAGAATTTATTTTGATTGCACAATTTGTTTTATAGTTTAATTTGGAGCATGAACACATCAAACACATACAAGTTATGGTGCTACAGTAGGAGTTATATTAATTTGTATAAGGGAAATTGCCTTTAAAATGCAGGTGAAATTGGCTTTCAGGATACCAGAGAGAAACTGATAATGAAGACACAAATTACACTGGAAGGCAGAAAAATGTCAAGCAGCTTTTGACCTACTGACTGTTGTCCGCTTTTCTAAAGCCTTTATCCTAATTTATGTCAGTGTAGAGTTGGAACCTTGTAGAGGCTTAATGATAGATTTTGAATATATGACACATCTAATGCATCTGTTAGAAAGACCTCTTCTAACTTATAAGCAAGAAACCATTTTCATCAACACAGTAAGATGTGTTCACTAGCTCAGGTTTGAGTGTGTAAAGTGGACTAAGATTGTGCTTTATATGAGAAAATGTTCAATAACCCCAGAGCAAGGAACAAAATGTTCCACTAAATATTACATGGCAATAAAAGCCATAATATGCCTTTATGAACCTGCTGTGATTGAGACTTTTCAGTTTAATTACGAGTGTCCAATGACATCAGGAGTCAAACTGTACAGCCACATACAGCCTGGCCTCAGATGTTGAATATAAACTCACTTGAGGTATTTTGGAAGAGTAACAGATTACAAATATGCAACAGAAATCAGATTTTCTGATGTGCTGCATTTAGGCTTGCAACAAATGTTTCCAGAGCCCAAAGTGATGTATCTTGTCTGAACAGCAGTCAACAGAAGTGAAGTGATTCAAAATTTACAATGATATGAAACAGAGAAAAGCAGCAAACCTTTGGAATTTTTATTGGATAAAAGCTTTAAAATTATGAATCGATTATTAACTTAGTCATCAACTAGGAAACTAATTGTTTCAGTACAAGTTACTTCAAAAAAATCATAAATCATATATATATATAGGACTATACCGGTAATTTTCATGTTACCTTACTGACAACCATTTCCCAAAGGATAAAACCGTATTTCAGCTTTCCTGATATTTTGCAAAATCTCTTAATCTTTCAAAATCAAATATTCAAGTGATACACCCACCTTAAAAATCCATGTTTTGCCTGCTAATAGTTATGCAGCCTTATGAAGTTATGGTTGTTTAAATTTTCCGATAAATGCAGGTCTTCTTTTGGGACTATATTCCCTGGTAGAGACGTACGTACATACACTCTGCACTTTTTATTGCGTTTAAACGCTAAAATTACATAACTTCAAAAAGAAAAAAAAATACACGTCTTGTTTGTGATGATGGATTACCTATCCCAAGAACATTTCAAGTATCAGCAAGTTGATTTTAATAGTGTATCAGAATGAACTGAAACCAATGGCAATCTGGAAGAGGAAAAAAAAAACGTTTTAATTCACTATTCCAGTAGTATGTTTGGGAAATCATTTTCAGTAACATTACACATATGAAAATTGAATATATTAGGCTCAAACATGCATAATCACCGGTATAGCCCTTTAATGTCTTAATATATGCAAGCACCATTTAAAGCTGTGTGATGTTGCCAGATGTGTAGTAAGAACTAGAAGATCTCATTAGTGCACAATCCTCCACCAGCAAAATTGGTTTTAATTACTAACCTAAAGGACTTAAATGCTTTATTTTTCTGCAAGAAACCATAATTTTTAAAATTTATCCAGTTCTGGACCAAATTGTATCTATTTTTTTTTTTTTTTTNTTTTTTTTTTTTTTTTCAAATTGCATCTATTGATAGCGTATCATGGGATAAAAATGCCTGATTTTTTTTTTTCCCCCTTTGGGATTGGTGTGTATTACTTTCGAAGAAACTGACAAAAACACTGAGGGTGTGTGTGTGTGTGTGTGTGTGTGTGTGTGTGTGTTTGTTATCACCAAATTTTAATGTGTTCTTCCCGGCCATGCCCCACCCTTCCACCAAGCTTTGTCAAAACTGTTTCACAACTTTATGAGTAATGCTGCTACCAACTAAACGGAAATGGGTGGAAACAGCATCACGTCCTTAGGTAATGAAGAAACGATAATAACACTGGAAACACCAACAGTTTGTGAATTATCTCTGCTCAAGATTAGAAAGCTTTCAGAGCTCAGGCGTGAGAGTGAACCAGCAGACAGACCGTCAACACGACAGGCTGAATTCCTGTTCTACCTACTGTCATCAGATTAAAGACTCAAGCCTGGTATGTAAGCAAAAGCCTCCAGTATCACATATCAAAAGGTAAAATGGCCACCATGATGCACTGTAAAACATTATCGTTGTGCCTGTCTGCCTCCTTTCCTCCCTTCTCCTGTCTGGGACACTGACACAATAAAACACATTGTCACATTTGGGCCCAAATTCTTATTAGTCACATGATTTCCTCTCAAGTAACAGAAACCAGGTCTTGGCACATGTAGGGCACTTTCATCTGAAGAGGGTGTATTCAGTCACTGCCCTCAATTTGATGTGTGTGTGTGTGTGTTGGTGGCACACACACACACACATTCAGAAAGAGAGAGAAAGAGAGAGAAAGAGAGAGAAAGAGAGAGAGAGAGAGAGAGAAAGAGAGCATTAAATATGTGTGGACAGCCTGTACTTGATCCACATTATCTTTCTGATCAGTTCTATTTTCTTTCCCTGTTATTGTCAGAGGCAGACAATTTTCTTAGGGCTGAGACCAGTGTTCTCTTTGGGGTGGACCCTTAATCTGTGTTATGTTCCTTTTTTTCTGCGTGTTCCAGTGTTTGTAAGCCAAATATTACCTTTTTCAGTCACTCACTCAAGCATCGATGATTGTGTAATGAGCCCCAACACACCTATAGATGTGTTATTTAGACAATTCAGCAGAATTTACAGGATGCTTGCTTTTAGCTAAAATTAGGGAAAAATATCTAAAAAACAGTCTAATCAGCAGAAATAATGGTAATTATCCTCTTTGAAAGAAATGTAAGAAAAACTTGAAGCAAAAAAAAAAAGGAATTTCTGAATATATATTACGTTATTACGCAAAACCTTTCTGTCTCTTCTTAAACTTGCAGTCTGAAGTCCTGAGGACACAAGAAGCTCCCAACTCAGCTGTTTCTGTTTCACGCTTCTGGCTGAGCTCCATGCTTAACAAGCTGCAGCGGCAGGGCAGAAATGGTTCCGCATGATAATAAATATTTAAATAAATTAAAAAATGAGTGACCTGAGAGTCAATACTGTGTGTGATGGCCACTGGAGTGGCCAGGCTTTCTTCTATGGTGGCCATGGCCACCACAGGCCACCCCCTGGCTCTGCCACTGGTTACTGTCCCAAAGTGGAGTTCTGCTTCTGGTAGTCTTGAGGAGCTTCCAGACTCTCTTTAAAAAATTTATTAATTGTTGAAAGTCATTGTTATTCGCATACAGCACAACAAGATCCTCTAATGATCATAGCTTTTGATGTAACGTTTATCCACAATCCCTAAACTGGAGTTCACACGGGGACAGTCTTATAAAATGTGTGTCCTTCATGTCTAGTGTGTTTCCAAGAAGTGTGATGAGCGATGAAGCAGGGAAACATTAATCAGAGGGAAAGCATCTCTATTACGCATGAAGGTCCCATCAAAAAGGCTAAAGTCCAGCAAAAAGAAGTGACACCGAATTTAGTTCCTGGTTGGAGCGGCTGCAGGAGGAGGAGGAAGCGGAATGTGGACTAGAAGCTGGACTGTGTTTAGTAAAATGAGATGGCATCACGGACTGGGAGAGAGGTAGGTCTGTATTAAAGGAAAGACGCGCACCGGGGAAATCAATCTCAATAGGATTACGCAGGACGCAGGAAAAGTTACCAGCCGACTAAACAACTTCTGAGGAGGCGACAAATCTGCAGAAATCCAACAGACTGAGGATTCCCCCCCC